>JXCR01085038.1:14282-25042 GCA_002079205.1 Phalaenopsis hybrid cultivar | reverse complement strand
ACACCAACACAAATCTTGAAAAAATCCAATGATCTAGGAGACAAAAAGTGCTACTAAGAAGGACCCATCAGCAGAAGACCGGGAGGCCCGCTCATCCAACCAGGCTTAGTAGTTCGAATCAAAATTAAGGCCAAAGCCAAAGCCAACTAGGTGTGGTCCTTTGAGCCAGAGTCCACAGAACAAAAGATGTCCACATGCTTTGAGCCTGAGCCTGAGGAATGACCCAAATCCTTAATACCATCAGTCCGCCTAAGAATTCCCCAGAGTCTCCTTATCAGGGACCAAAAGTAAACTTATAATCCTTTTGATCCTCCATATTGGAGAGTGAGCTACCTATGAGTTTACTATGATTCACCTTCTATCCACTAGCCTAACATCACTCAGCCTACAACACTTCCACATAAGGGATCAAAAACTGATAGTCAAATTAGATTAGGCAATCAGGTGTTCTAACCAATAGAGCCAAGTCTGCTGACTCGAAGAACATCGAATGTGATCCTACCCGCAGTTACACAGCTATTTAGTTTTCTGACAAAAAACTTGACCCGATATCCCTATGCGACTATTGTTCAAAATGGATATATTATAGGATTTAGAATTTGATTTATATTTCACACACTAGGAGTTCTACACAAGCGCACATTTCATTCAAGTAATATAAGGTATTCCTTAAAACCTAAAGTATCGATCCCACAGAGAAGCGGGTAAGAAATCTCTTAGGCTAATTCTAGTATACTACTATCACATCTTAAATTGGAATGTCAATTAATGATGTTTTCTAACAAATACTTCTAAATACAAACCTAAATCTAAAGATTGACCTAACTAGATAAATTTGTTTGTTAAATTTTGAGATGCAAAAACTACCTTTCTATTGTGGTGACATAAATAAGGTGTAGGAATGGAATGCTTAGCATTTAATGTGGTCAGTGAAAATAGGAGAAAACCTATTTTTTACCCTCTTCCAAGTGCATAAACAATATTGGGTAACTTAGAGTTAAGTTCCTAAATCCTTGGTTATGTTGGGTAGGTTTTAGTCTATCACACTAGATTACCGACTGTGCCCATAATTTTGGACTAACCTAGCCTTAAGTTCCAAAGTCTAAATCAAATTAGACTAACCTACAAACACCAATTTACACCCAATCAACGAATATCTCTCTAACATTGTATTGAATCTTTGTACTACTTATCCTTCATCGAAAAGTTCAACATGGTTCCACTTAGTTGAGAATTACACCGCCATTCTGGTTTCTAATGTAATTACAACAAATTTTAACACTACAACATGTCTAATTGCAATGTAAATGAAGTTTGAATGAAATAACATCACATTTATTAAAGAAGAGCATTTCTAAGAAAATATAATTTCTAAGCATTCATACAATTCATTGCAAGAGAAAAGTAAAATGAAGATAATGACATAAGAAGTAGAAGAATTTATAAAAATTATGTAATAATTTTTTTGCCAACAAGGAACATATGTCTATCTACCCTCTTCCGAGTGTATAGGTTCACTTAGTATTCTTTTAGTTTTACACAAACATATTTAAAGGTGGTTAAAGAGCCTTACAACTCATGGTAAGGTACCCATTCACTTACATCAATTGTCACCTAGAAACTCTTAATAAAAACATATCATGAAGTATATTTTCTTTAAAAGTTGCATTGCCACCTAAACAATTTTATCATAGCCAAACGAACAATGTGAGTGCACTAAAGTTATGAAGTCACCGCTCTTCCGAGTCTTAGTATCAACTTATGAAAAATTTTAACATAACTTTTGACCAGTGCATTATGTTAATGAAGCAATAGATGTATTACTCATCACATAGAAATTAATGTTATTCTATCATAAGATAAATTTTCTCACTTATACCACTACTTCAAAACAAGAAAAAAAAGTAAAGAAAACTACTCACTAAGTTTAAAGAAAACACAATAGAAAATTTCATTTAAATCAAAGCAAACTCATTAGATAAGTATTTAAAACAACTATAAGATAATGAAGAACACAATAGTTAGTTTTTTCCCTCTAAAAGAAAGATGAAAATCCCTCCAACAAAGTCTCCTACTAATCCATGCAATGCTAATACAATCCCTTACAAATATATCTCAAAATACTNCAACTATAAGATAATGAAGAACACAATAGTTAGTTTTTTCCCTCTAAAAGAAAGATGAAAATCCCTCCAACAGAGTCTCCTACTAATCCATGCAATGCTAATACAATCCCTTACAAATATATCTCAAAATCCCCTCTTCAATCTCTCCATAAAAGGCAAGAATCCACATTTTCTAGTCCTATCTACAACCTCTAGGCATTCATGGAGATTCCAAGACTTTAAAATTCAAAAAGGTGCTTTTCTAAGCACCAAAATCCACCTAACAACTCCTTGGGGGGTCCAAAAACCGTCGACAATTGTTCTTGGCGCCTAGGCGTCAGAAAGTAGCGCCATGACACCATTTTTTCTTTTTTATGGGCAGAGATTAGCGCCTAGGTGACACTTTCTGGTGCTTAGGAGCCACTCTGGTGGCAACACCCCCGTTTGCTCTTGTTATGCTCCGTTTGACCCCGTTTCAGGTCCAATTTGCTCCAAGGATTATACTTTGCTCCATTTGACTCCAAAATGTTCCATTTTTGCTCTATTTTCTCCAAACCCTCATCTCTCGTACCTGAAAATAGAAACATGCAAAATACCTTCCATTAAAATGCAATATTATAAAAAATGAGCATAAGTTGTATATAAATAAGTAGCAAATTTTTGGGCATGTTAACTTCCCCAAACTTAAACATTACTTGTCCTTNGGGGTCCAAAAACCGTCGACAATTGTTCTTGGCGCCTAGGCGTCAGAAAGTAGCGCCATGACACCATTTTTTTTTTTTTATGGGCAGTGATTAGCGCCTAGGTGACACTTTCTGGTGCTTAGGAGCCACTCTGGTGGCAGCACCCCCGTTTGCTCTTGTTTTGCTCCGTTTGACCCCGTTTCAGGTCCAATCTGCTCCAAGGATTATACTTTGCTCCATTTGACTCCAAAATGTTCTATTTTTGCTCTATTTTCTCCAAACGCTCATCTCTCGTACCTGAAAATAGAAACATGCAAAATACCTTCCATTAAAATGCAATATTATAAAAAATGAGCATAAGCTATATATAAACAAGTAGCACATTTTTGGGCATGTTAACTTCCCCAAACTTAAACATTACTTGTCCTCNAAGAAGATGAATCTCCTCATACCAAGGAGCCAATCTAACTCAGACCACCCAAATGACACACCGCTCTCACCACGTAGCAGTGGAGAGCTGCAATCCTTTGCCTCTCAACCAGCAAAAAAGCACCAAAAGGTCTTTATGCGACAGGCAGTGGACTGCCGACAACTCCCTGCGTAGGTTGTTTAAGTGTTTGATCATGAACCACAATAACAAGTTGGGTCAACGGGTAGGTGTTCAAACCACCCAACCTACTTTCATCTTCCACCCTATTCTTCCCCAACCAAAGACCTTAAAGAAGATTAGATGATACCACTTGGTACATTAGTTCATCCATCTTCTGCTTCTTGGAAGTGAATGTTTTCTTCCTCTGACCTCTGTACTCCCTTCGTTTTCTTCTTAGCCTGAAGTTTGGATCGTACCACAGATAGTGCAAAGGCGGCCATCATCATATCCCTATTAAGCATCCCATCCAAAGAGTTATGAGAATTTTTCATGAAGATGTTTGAAGGCTGACAACTCAAATGAAGAGACACAATGAAAATCTGGAATATCAAAGGAGTCCCTTCATGCCCTATTTATAAGAATCATGGGCACATAAATCTAGGAAGTTCAATTATTGAAGTTGTGATTACGACATAAATGATATTTGTTTTTTCATTTAATTATCTTATTCTTATTCCACTAGCTAATTTCATGAAGTAAGGGAATCATGAAACTAAAATATGTATGTCAAGAATACACCAACACAAATCTTGAAAAAATCCAATGATCTAGGAGACAAAAAGTGCTACTAAGAAGGACCCATCAGCAGAAGACCGGGAGGCCCGCTCATCCAACCAGGCTTAGTAGTTCGAATCAAAATTAAGGCCAAAGCCAAAGCCAACTAGGTGTGGTCCTTTGAGCCAGAGTCCACAGAACAAAAGATGTCCACATGCTTTGAGCCTGAGCCTGAGGAATGACCCAAATCCTTAATACCATCAGTCCGCCTAAGAATTCCCCAGAGTCTCCTTATCAGGGACCAAAAGTAAACTTATAATCCTTTTGATCCTCCATATTGGAGAGTGAGCTACCTATGAGTTTACTATGATTCACCTTCTATCCACTAGCCTAACATCACTCAGCCTACAACACTTCCACATAAGGGATCAAAAACTGATAGTCAAATTAGATTAGGCAATCAGGTGTTCTAACCAATAGAGCCAAGTCTGCTGACTCGAAGAACATCGAATGTGATCCTACCCGCAGTTACACAGCTATTTAGTTTTCTGACAAAAAACTTGACCCGATATCCCTATGCGACTATTGTTCAAAATGGATATATTATAGGATTTAGAATTTGATTTATATTTCACACACTAGGAGTTCTACACAAGCGCACATTTCATTCAAGTAATATAAGGTATTCCTTAAAACCTAAAGTATCGATCCCACAGAGAAGCGGGTAAGAAATCTCTTAGGCTAATTCTAGTATACTACTATCACATCTTAAATTGGAATGTCAATTAATGATGTTTTCTAACAAATACTTCTAAATACAAACCTAAATCTAAAGATTGACCTAACTAGATAAATTTGTTTGTTAAATTTTGAGATGCAAAAACTACCTTTCTATTGTGGTGACATAAATAAGGTGTAGGAATGGAATGCTTAGCATTTAATGTGGTCAGTGAAAATAGGAGAAAACCTATTTTTTACCCTCTTCCAAGTGCATAAACAATATTGGGTAACTTAGAGTTAAGTTCCTAAATCCTTGGTTATGTTGGGTAGGTTTTAGTCTATCACACTAGATTACCGACTGTGCCCATAATTTTGGACTAACCTAGCCTTAAGTTCCAAAGTCTAAATCAAATTAGACTAACCTACAAACACCAATTTACACCCAATCAACGAATATCTCTCTAACATTGTATTGAATCTTTGTACTACTTATCCTTCATCGAAAAGTTCAACATGGTTCCACTTAGTTGAGAATTACACCGCCATTCTGGTTTCTAATGTAATTACAACAAATTTTAACACTACAACATGTCTAATTGCAATATAAATGAAGTTTGAATGAAATAACATCACATTTATTAAAGAAGAGCATTTCTAAGAAAATATAATTTCTAAGCATTCATACAATTCATTGCAAGAGAAAAGTAAAATGAAGATAATGACATAAGAAGTAGAAGAATTTATAAAAATTATGTAATAATTTTTTTGCCAACAAGGAACATATGTCTATCTACCCTCTTCCGAGTGTATAGGTTCACTTAGTATTCTTTTAGTTTTACACAAACATATTTAAAGGTGGTTAAAGAGCCTTACAACTCATGGTAAGGTACCCATTCACTTACATCAATTGTCACCTAGAAACTCTTAATAAAAACATATCATGAAGTATATTTTCTTTAAAAGTTGCATTGCCACCTAAACAATTTTATCATAGCCAAACGAACAATGTGAGTGCACTAAAGTTATGAAGTCACCGCTCTTCCGAGTCTTAGTATCAACTTATGAAAAATTTTAACATAACTTTTGACCAGTGCATTATGTTAATGAAGCAATAGATATATTACTCATCACATAGAAATTAATGTTATTCTATCATAAGATAAATTTTCTCACTTATACCACTACTTCAAAACAAGAAAAAAAAGTAAAGAAAACTACTCACTAAGTTTAAAGAAAACACAATAGAAAATTTCATTTAAATCAAAGCAAACTCATTAGATAAGTATTTAAAACAACTATAAGATAATGAAGAACACAATAGTTAGTTTTTTCCCTCTAAAAGAAAGATGAAAATCCCTCCAACAAAGTCTCCTACTAATCCATGCAATGCTAATACAATCCCTTACAAATATATCTCAAAATACTCTCTTCAATCTCTCCATAAAAGGCAAGAATCCACATTTTCTAGTCCTATCTACAACCTCTAGGCATTCATGGAGATTCCAAGACTTTAAAATTCAAAAAGGTGCTTTTCTAAGCACCAAAATCCACCTAACAACTCCTTGGGGGGTCCAAAAACCGTCGACAATTGTTCTTGGCGCCTAGGCGTCAGAAAGTAGCGCCATGACACCATTTTTTCTTTTTTATGGGCAGAGATTAGCGCCTAGGTGACACTTTCTGGTGCTTAGGAGCCACTCTGGTGGCAACACCCCCGTTTGCTCTTGTTATGCTCCGTTTGACCCCGTTTCAGGTCCAATTTGCTCCAAGGATTATACTTTGCTCCATTTGACTCCAAAATGTTCCATTTTTGCTCTATTTTCTCCAAACCCTCATCTCTCGTACCTGAAAATAGAAACATGCAAAATACCTTCCATTAAAATGCAATATTATAAAAAATGAGCATAAGTTGTATATAAATAAGTAGCAAATTTTTGGGCATGTTAACTTCCCCAAACTTAAACATTACTTGTCCTTAAGTAACACTATAACTTTGAAAACCAAATTTGTTGATTTGAGGTAGTGGGTTTCAGTAGAGTTTCCTATAATTTTATCTTATAAATGTTATAGTGTAACTTTAGAGAAATTCTAGCAAATCAACGTAGTACTAGAGTGCAATAATATCTTATATTCAACTTAGGAATCATGATTTTCTATTTACTTTAAAAGCTATTGAAACTTGTCAAACTAATGATTCTAAGAAAGTTTAGAATTTAAGCACCCAATCTATACTAATTTGAACAATACTTTTTTGAAATAAGGATAAGCTTAGGGTTGTTTCTAAGTCTTTTCATTTAAGAGATTCAATTGAAAGCAATTTTTTATTAGACTGCTTCTCAAGCTTCTCCTCACTATTCATTTCTTTTTTACTTTCTCTTTTCTTTTCTTTTTTTTGGATCTTTTTTTCAATCCTTTCAATTTTCATTTGAGAATTAATGTTGGATAAGCCTTTAATAGATTTGAATTTCACAATCCCCTTTCTAAAGTTCAAAACTCAAAACTTTCCCTCACTTTTTAAAAGTGTGTATTAGTTTGAAAAAGGTTTCAATAAATGCTCGATTCTCATAAAGTATAAATTTAAGAATCTTAGCTTTTAAAATATTCAACTCCTTTCTACCATAAATAACAAAATTATTTTCCTAATGTTTCATACAGAATATCTTAACTTTGGAACAGTTTCTTCACATATGATCCCAACTATGTTTTTTCTAACATTATTAAAATCAAAATTATAATAACCTAAAGGTAACACCATATGCCATAAGTCATTTTAAAAGTGATGTCAAATTAAATTTAGGCTATTGAGGACAAATAAAGTTAAGTTTTAAAATATTTTCCTTTCCCAAAACTTGATTTTAAACATGTATAACATTAAGTATATAAAATATAAGTAGGAAAAAAAATCACAGCCCCGAAGTACAATCTATCACGGGTGTCTATCAAAACATTTGCAAATATACTTAAGCCAGAACAATGTGCAGTAGAAAATAAATCTAAACTAAAACATGCTAAAATGAAATTAAACTAAAGAAAAGCCTAACTAGCATAACGAATATCATCATAGAAATGTATTTAAGTGTTCCCCTAGACCTTTATATTGTTGTAACACATACACAAGCAAACTTGATAAATGAGGTCAATTCTTCCTCCATCTTATCACACCTTCATACCTTACTTCCAATTATAACTGAATCACTTTGCTAATCAATTGGGTACTTTTAAATGTTTCTATTAGGTCTAACTGCATGGATATGATTATCCCTGATAAATTGGCTCGTGAATACCAACCTCAGGCATCACCATATCCTTTAAATTATGCACCTCTAACAGTTATATGGGTAGTGTAATATCATCCTTGGGTTATTCATTAACAAGTTTATTGAACCATATTGAAGAAAACAAGGTTAGATAAAGGAATTAAAAGAATTTAGATGGACTTGTTCTATGTCTAAACTCATAATGTCTCCAGTTAATCCTCAAGTTTGGTTTAGATCTGAATCATAATGTACCTGTAAATCCAAATACTATTAGAGAGCATATAAAAGTCTAGTCATGACGAGAATTTAAAAAATTACCTCCCTCATGACACACAGTGATTAGATCAATCTACTAACATTCCAAACATTCATTAACATCAATCAAACGGATCAATCCACACTAAAACAAACACATCACACCTCAAAAAAATACAACTCAAAAACATATTAACACAGATAGCTTATGGGTTGCCTCCCATGAAACACTTGGTTTAACGTCGTCAGCCCGACGAATCCCAAGGTTATGCATATTTCACTTGCTCACAAATTTTCTCCTTGGAGTTTCCTAAAAGTTCTCCCAAGGTTTGCAGCTTCTGAACTATGAATTTAAATCTAAAGACTTAACTAATAGGACAAATATCTAGTACTTCAAAAATATTTTTGGTATTTTGGATTTTCTTTTAAATAGACACACGATAACTAACCATACTAGATAATAATACTACAATTTCCAAATATAAATCTGACATGTTCAACTAAAATTCTCCTAAAGTTCTTACCGTAGCCTCCCCGATAATGGTGCCAAAAACTTGACCCTACCTACAATTACGGAGTTATTTTATTTCCTGACAAAAAACTTGACCTAATTTCTTTAGGCGACTAGTGTGCAAAATGGATATGTTTCAGAATTTAGAATTTGATTTATATTTCAAACACTAGGGGTTCTATGTAAGTGCACGTGTCGTTCAAGTAAAATAGGGGTTTCCTTAAAATCTAAAGTATCGATCCCACAGAGAAACGAGTTAAGAAATCCCTTAGGCTAATTCTAGTCTACTACTATTAGGTCTTAGATTGGNTTTAGAATTTGATTTATATTTCAAACACTAGGGGTTCTATGTAAGTGCACGTGTCGTTCAAGTAAAATAGGGTTTTCCTTAAAATCCAAGTATCGATCCCACAAAGAAACGAGTTAAGAAACCCCTTATGCTAATTCTAGTCTACTACTATTAGGTCTTAGATTGAAATGTCGATTAAGGGTGTTTTCTAATAACTACTTCTAAATACATACCTAAATCTAAAGATAAACCTAACTAAATAAATTGGTTTGGTAAATTTTGAGATATAAAAATTACCTTTTTCTTGTGATGACCTAAATAAGGTGTAAGAATGGAATGCTTAAAATTTAATGTGGCCAGTGATAAAAGAAGCAAACCTACTATTTACCCTCTTCCGAGTGCATAAAAAACATTGACTAACCTATAGTTAAGTTTCTAAACCCTTGGTTATGTTGGATAGGTTCCAGTCTATCACTCTAGATTACCTAATGTGCCCACAATTTTGGACTAACCTAGCTTGAGTTCTAAACTCTAAATCAAATTGTTAGGATTCTATCCTGTCATCCTGAAATCATCAATATACACCCAATCAACAAATATCTTCCTAACATTGCNAACTACTTCTAAATACATACCTAAATCTAAAGATAAACCTAACTAAATAAATTGGTTTGGTAAATTTTGAGAGATAAAAATTACCTTTCTCTTGTGATGACCTAAATAAGGTGTAAGAATGGAATGCTTAAAATTTAATATGGCCAGTGATAAAAGAAGCAAACCTACTATTTACCCTCTTCCGAGTGCATAAAGAACATTGACTAACCTATAGTTAAGTTTCTAAACCCTTGGTTATGTTGGATAGGTTCCAGTCTATCACTCTAGATTACCTAGTGTGCCCACAATTTTGGACTAGCCTAGCTTGAGTTCTAAACTCTAAATCAAATTGGTAGGATTCTATCCTGTCATCCTGGAATCATCAATATACACCCAATCAACGAATATCTTCCTAACATTGAATTGAATCTCTAGACTATTTATCTTTCTCTCAAAAGCTTAATGTGGTTCCACTTAGTTGAGATTACACCACCCTTCCGGAACTTAATGCACTTACAATAAATTTTAACACCACAACAGGCCTAATTGCAATGTAAATGAAGTTCAAATGATACCATCACATTTATGAAATAAGAGCATTTCTAAGCAAATCTAAACTCTTAAACATTCATCCAATTCATTGAAAAAAAGTAAAATGAAGATAATGATATAAGCAACAGAAGAATTCATAGAATTATGTAATAATTTTTGTGTCAAAAAGGAACATTTGTCTACCTGCCCTCTTTCGAGTGTATATGTATGCTTAATTTCTATTAGTTTTACACAACTAACAGAGATGCGAAGGTGGTTAAAGAGCCTTACAGAACTCATGATAAGGTACCCATAAACTTACATCAATTGTCACCTAGAAGCTCCTAATAGAAACAAATCATGAAGTATATTTTTTTAAAAAGTTGCATTATCGCCTAAACTACTTTACAATAGCGAATCAGACAGTGTGAGTGCACTCAAGTTGTGAAGTCACCGCTCTTTAGAGTTTTAGTCTCAACTTACAACAGATTTTAACATAACTTATGACCAATACGTTATGTCAATAAAGCAACAGATATTAATCATCACATAGAAATTAAAATTATTCTATCATAAAATAAAATTTCCCATATGTACCACTACTTCATAACAAGAGGTAAAAGTAAGGAAAACTACTCACTAAGCATGGAGAAAACACAACATAAAACTTCATT
>JXCR01085028.1:84303-100652 GCA_002079205.1 Phalaenopsis hybrid cultivar | reverse complement strand
TTTTTTTTGTTATAAAGTTAATATACATTTTAGTGATTTATTTATTGATATCATACTTAATCTTTGTGGCTCCAGTAATGTTTTATTTAGAAGACTTGCGAACAAATCTCTAGAAGATGAATCAATAGACAATGATATTGATGAATTTTTTCGGTAAGTTCCTTTGGATGCTGCATATGCTTTCATAATGATTTGGTTTATTTGTTCATATCACCTAATTTTTTATTGGGTTTAGGAGGAAAAAATTACATCAGGCTTCTCTTAGAGAACGTGCTTCTTTGCCAGAACCATTATCATTGGATTTCGTTGTGCATCCGCCATCAAACGTAAATTGGGAAGAAGTACGTGCACGAGCTATTAGAGCAGCTTTGAAAGCTAAGAAAGATAAGACGCGTCGAAAGGTTCATTTCTTTGCTTCTAAAATAAATTCTAGAATCTTAATTTTTTGACTGAATTATTTTACTCTTTAAAGTTACAAAATGCTTATTTTTGTTAGAAAAGATACTTGTTAGACTATTAAAATGAATTATTTGATAGAATTAAGTTGTTATAATTTTGAAATCTTAATAATCATATCATTCTTTATTGCCTTACTTTTATGAAGCTTTATAATTAAACATGCCTTCTTTTTCACTTATTATAATTAGATATTCTGAAGATTTTCTAATATTCTTGTTCTGTAGGATAATAATTCATTTACATGCTTGTTCATCTTTAACCCTTTTTTTTTAATTTTTTAGGGCATTTACATAGATACCACTGAATTCCTATTTATTTATGTATCTAACCCATAAATCTCTTATATCACAGTAAAAATACTACTTTTTAACTTTTAAAAAATGAAATACATATTTTCAAGCACAATTAAGGTGATGTATATGTAGAAATTGAAGTTTAGGTGACATGTAAGAACATAAGAATTGAATCTTCACCTTTTTTACATTGAAAATATTTATCATTTATTTTAATACCTACTCAGTTATTTGATTTATTATGTCGATCTACTTATGTTTCCTTGCTTGTTTCACTTTCTTTTTACAGCGTCGACGACCATTTGATCCACCAGTTGTTCAAAGGAGGCGTCCTTTGTATAAAGTGCAATCTTCAGCGTACTAAAGAACGAAGTTTAAAAATGAGCTTTTATATTTGAAGATTTACAGTTGATTGTTACACACACACACACAAATGTTGACGTAGGATCATCTCTGAGGATTTTTTTGAGATCATNATTGTTACACACACACACACAAATGTTGACGTAGGATCATCTCTGAGGATTTTTTTGAGATCATTTTTTTTTCCAAAATAATTTTTATATGTTTTTTTTTCTCTAAAAATAATTAAGACTTTTTTAAAAACATTTAAAATATTTTTTAAATGCTTGGAGTTTTTTCAATAAAAATTTTATTTTATTTTATCAAATATCTTTAATTTTAAGTTAAAATACAAACATAATAAAATAGAAAAAATAAAAAATAAAAATGATCCCAAATAATCTTTTAATAATTAGAAAGTATTCCTGTTACAAAAAAGTTAAAATCTGGATCCATGAGAGCCAATTTTTCATCACTTAGTTTTTATATTTGTATCCTATAAGCTTTTTCTCAACTTTTTAAAGGTTTTTTTTAGCATAAATTCACAAATTTTTATTAAATTTTAATATTTTTTTTGAGATTCTGGATGCTGTTTAGAGTTGTTGCTGATTGGGGAGCTTTATTTTCACATTTGGTGAGCCCTTGCCTTTGTTGGGGAGATTTTTTCGTTGGTTACAGTTCAAAGGGTAAACTCCTTAATGTTTGATGATTGGTTTGCATTGTTGCTGCTTCCAAATGTTCATTGTCTTATATCTAGTTGTGTTTTGGCTCAATTAGCGTTGTTGATTGTGTTGGTTGTCGTCCTTTCTATTTCTGTTCTCATTATTGGCTTCTTATTTATTAGGTTTTGTGTTTGTTTATCTATTATTTAGAGTTGTAATTCAAGTTTTTGGGTGAGTTATTATTATGTAATTGAGTTGTAGTTTTTTTTTTTTATTTCATTCAATATAGTTGGGCGCGACCCTCATTTTCTCCTATAATTTTTTTCCTTAATGTCATATTGCTGCTCATAATAATTCACAGTCAATGCTTAATTTCGGCTATATTTTGTGCTATCCTCATAAAATTTATGTTTATTTACGATACTAACATCATTTGCATCACATATAATGGATTGCTCAAAATGTGGGATAAATGAAAGAAAAGTTCATTTACATGCATCGATACAACACTTAATTCGTAAAAGAATAGCACATCTTAGATTTATTTTTATAAAGATTTTATTATTTTATCATAGATTTAACAAAAAAAATAATTTTTTGTGTGTAAAATGGATGTTTGTTTTGAAGATTGGTTTAACCTTATAAAATAATTCTTCTATTAGTTATATTACAAATAGATTAGTAGTATGCTATTTTATTATATGGTTTATAATAAATATCATTATTACTTTTGCGTTTAATATAAATTAAAATTACATTGTTTAATATTACTTAAGTATAGTAAAAATGTCATTGAGTTTTGAAACCTATTTTGTAATGATTAAATAAAGAACATGATGAGTTTTTCAGTTAATTTGATAAGGATAGATTTGAGTTTGGTTCGATGCTCAAGTAAAGATTTCGGTAAATATACTCATTTTAGATTTTAGAATATATTCAATTGGCAAAAAGTTTGAAATCACTTTTATTTTTATTTTATTTTATTTCTTATATATTTGAAAAAAAATATTTTTGATATGATTAAATCCATTTTCAATACATACGTCAATTTTAGACATAAAATATAAATTCATTAATAAAATATTTCTTTTTTTATTAAATCTATGATAAAATAATAAGATTGGTCATTTAAGGATAAGAGTATTCTATGTTGCACCTCAAGTTAATGGAATAAACTAAACTAAAGCAACAACTATGGTTGTTTAAGTTAAGCTAATGAAACCAAACTATGTGATGAATGTCCACTAGATATAGTTAAGGTATAAGACATCAACATAGATTGATTTAAAATAAACAATGATGAGTAAGAAAAGTATACCAAGGACCACCAAAAAAATCTAAAATTAGGATTAGAGTAGTTAATTATGAGAGGATATAGATCATCACCTAAAATAGAATAAGTATGGCCTAAGAGCCTAAAGTTAGTATTACACCAAGTGGGTCAAAAAGCATGCGGCTCGTCACTTAGGGTTTATGTATGACAAACGAATGCAACCTAAGTTACACAGGCTATGGATACAGCTAGGATCACTAAATTACCTAAAGTCTAAAATTAGTGTAGTATGAAACACCCCATGTTTCTTAGAGTTGCCTACTGTTACAATTAATAAGGATTTAGAAGTTTATACTACTTTTAACTGAGGAAAACTAAGTCTAGACATAAGCTTTACTAGGGTACTAATTGAGGCTAGTTTAGGTCTAATGAATTCAAAGCCATATGAAATTATTCATATGCAATCAAACAACATCAAGCAAAGTTTTCCATAAATCTTCATAATGATTGAATTTGAGAAGGTTTAATTAAAATATTTTATGATTTTAAGAAAGATCATAATTCAAGTAAATAGTTATCAAATTTATTTTAAAATATTTTCATTTTATTTGCCTTAATTTCCTAATAATTACGCATTTAGTTTTTTTTTCTTTTTTTTTTAAAATTAGTTTTTTATTTTAAAATTTTACATAAATTATTAATCATCGTAATTTATTTTTACTCATCTAGTCAAATCTCTTTTTTCATACATTGTTCTTGTCACACAGTTTGTAGATGAAACTCTATAACGATGTGTAAGAATATCCATGTCAGAAAAAAGAGAGCTGACTAGATGGTTATAGAGTTTCATCTACAAACTGTGTGACAAGAACAATGTCTAAAAATGATTAAATACCATACTATATGTAGAATTTGTAAATACTATGATGTACATGAAAATATAGATATAAATCAAATAATCATGATATTTTTTTATGTGATGTTAAAAATTTGAATACTATGATGTAAATGAAAATATAAATGTTGAGATGTTATGTAAATACTTGAGAATTTTGTGGAATGTTTGCAAATGCGCTTTACTCCCTCCCTCTCCAAAAAATATATAAAAAAAAGGTTCATTAGTCGTTTGATTTGTGTTTATGAATTGTTTAATTTATAGATTGACCGTCATTAGCCTGTTTAGCTTCATATCCCACGAGAACAATGAAACCTGATCTATTTTCAGTTTCGTTTTGCAAAAAATTAAGATAATTAATACAATGAAAATGGGTCAGAATATATTGCCCTAATTATATATCTCCATGGCTTAAATATATTCTATGTGTCATATGACTTCTATTTCCCCAACTGATTACACAAGTCAAGCCAAAAAAAGGCTTATCTTTTTTACTTCCCAACAAATTATAAGGACTCAGAGTCAAACAATTATTGAATATCTGTGTGGCACGGAGCGTATTAGTTTCAAAAGCATTTCATTATTTTGTTTAAGTAGCTTGTGGCACTAGATAAATTATGCAAACAATTTCTTAAAAGAAGAAGTTATTTTTATAAAAAAATATATATATACGCGAAAACATGTCAGTGCGAATCTCAAAAGAATCCAAGAAACTCAAAAGATATGACATAACAAAATGGGACCTACTGAAAAAGTAATCCATGCGGGGCTCGAACAGTCAGCCGTCAGCTCAGGACAGTCAACTCAGATGACCAGAGGGAATAAACCGACTAGCATCGGGCGCCGAGCAGCTGATGCCAGTAAGGACCTCCTGGAACTCGAGTTAATTGTCCACGTCCACCAGAAAATTTCTACAATAGGAGGGACATCAAAATCCATCTGACTTCACAAGGTCGTTTGACCAACTACACCCGCTTTGTGAACTGATTGTATAACCCTGCTAGAACAGTCAGCTGACAGGATTGGCCACCTCATCCTTGTCATCCAGCTCACCGGGTAAGGTAACTGATACACCTAAAATAAATAATATTTTTATACACATTTTTATACCTATTTTTGAGATATTGCGTTTTAATGGAAGATATTTGTGTGTTTTTTTCTTCAGGTACAACTAAAAAGGTGAAAAATAACAAAAGTAATGAAAAGGATCAAATATGAAGTAAAAATGAAAAAAAATGGTGCAAATGTATTTTGGCGCCTAAGCGCCAGATCCGGCGCTTAGGCCAAGAAACAGAGAAGGCCGCGCCTAAGCGCCAGAGGCCCCGCGCTTAAGCGACAGTGACAATTATTTGTCAGGTTAATTCATTTTGTTGAATTTTGAAGGGACATTTGAGACACCTATTGGCTAAAGAGGGTGGTTATAATCACTAGAAATGAGACATCCTTTAGAGAATACATCGAATTTGGATACATTTTGAAGAGATACCAAGACACCTCTTGGAAAACTATAAAAAGAAAGGCTTGGAACTTTTCGGGGGGTTGCTTCTAGTTTCTTCAAGTGTTTCTTTTAGATTCTTCTTTGCTGTGATTTCTGGGAGAGACTGTAAGACACCAATATCTATCTTTATTTTAGTTTTAGTTTCTAGTTTTTGAGAGTTATGAGTGTTGTAAGAAGAGAAGAGATTCAAAGGAGCTTCAAAAGTTTGGTGAAGAATTTAAGATAAGTTTCTATCTTTTTGTTACTACATTTGATTATAATTGACAATTCTTGTTGGTTTGACAATGATTTCTGTTTTTAAACTAAAGTGTTGTTTTGTTTTCTCCATGAATTTTGAGTAGTTTTCTTTATATTTTTCCTTAAAATGATATGTAAATAAAGTATTGGATGAAAGTTGTGGAGAGCATTGATCTTTCATATTGGAAGAAGTTGTGATGATTTAACTCTATGTACTTCATTTACTTCTTGATTTGGCCCATTAAGATGTTAAAATTTGTGTTGAGAACATGTAAGAACCAGGATGGTATTGTCTCAGTCAACAATTGGAAAGAATCACATGAGACTGTATGGATGAGAATGTAATTCATATGATTGAGGGCAAATAAATATGGAAATAATCTTTGAAGGGTGTAGAGTTAAAAGACTTTAAAGTGACAGGTTAAAGCCCCCAACTTGGTTTATTGTTTTAGGTTTTGATATGCGATGTTAGCCCCCAAGTGGAGGGAATTGAGGAAACTCTAGAGTAAGAGCTGATATATTCCTTGCCTAGCCGGTCTTTAGAATTATTTAAACTTTAAATTAACCAATGTTCTTTATAACACCTCTAGTAAGAGTAAATTATAATATTACTCATATTTGATACAACATAATTTTGCATACTTTCACAACAGAATTCATATATTTATTACTAATTCATGATAAGAAAAAAAATATTTCATATTCAGTGCTTCTTATCTTACAAAAGCTCAACTTATCTTTAGAAGTTGTTATTATATTGTGAAAATATCAAAAATACCAAAAAGAGTTGAACTTTAATTATTGTTATAATATCTTTAGTTTAAGTAATTGTCTTTTTGGAATGGAAGTTTGTTACTTAATAGTGCATATTGTGAACAATCCCTGTGGGTTCGATATTCGGGGCTTAATCAAAAAAGTTCTATATTATTTGATAACGATACATATACTTGTGTAGTATCCCAATTTATATATAAATTAAAAAGCAGAACTCTTATTTTCTTCAGGATCAAATTTTTTGTGCTGTTGCAAAGTAGGAAAGATAAGTGAAGAATATAATCACATATATTGTTATACTGTTGCATATAAACAGTCAGAATAAGTAACCCAAAGGGTCCCTAGGCCCCACCAAGGCTAAATATCTATAATATCTTGTACAGTTCATATTAAAGTAGAGTTATCTATGTAATTTTGTGTACCATGCATCTTCTATTTATAAATAAGAGGCCATTTTGCAAATAATGGTTGCACGATCTTAGCCAAAAAGGTCAGAAAAAGTCAATGTACTCGTTCAAAATTATTGTTCACTAGTGCTCATTAATACACTATATTCTATGTTCATTTCTCCCATTTTGCGCTCTTTTGCCTTAGTGTGACCCGAAGGAAAAAATTAGATTCAACAAGCCAAAAAGTGCGGTGAGCGTGGAGTCATGCCACCAAGAATAAGAGCACACGGGGGAGAAGGAACTCACACATGAGACATGAAAAATATGGATTGGACTAAGGAATTTGTTCAACAACAAATTCAGCAGGGGTAGATGGTGGAGCTAACTCGAGCAGTGCTAGGAGGAAGGGAGCAAATTTCTTGAGGGCAAAACCATCGGGAAGAAGAACTCGAACCCCAAGGATATTGAGCGGCGTAGGAGTCAGAGGATTCACAAACTCCTCGTGCCACGACAGTGCTTGGGCTGCACCAGTAAACAGACAACGATATAGGTGCACTGAGGCCTACCACCGAAGAATACATTCTTTAGGCAGATTTATGACGCTGAACCACTAGAAAAGTTTAAGATAACCACACTAGAAGTATAAGGGTTGAAACGACCCTACTGACTAAATTGCCTCTTTTGAAGCAATCGTCTACCTTCTAAGGATTTCTAATGCACTGAAATGTCGACTATTCTATGCCACACTGAGAGAGTCTGTCTTCAGGCGGCTCAACAATTTTCCTGTAGGAGTGATAGACTCCTTTATCAGTTTCAGAAGGATGTTCTCAAAACAGTTTCTTAGTACCTAAAGACCCAATAAGAGTGCACAAGCCTTATGGTAGGTTGAACAGGGACAAAATGAAAGCTTTTGTTCCTATATCACAAGATTCCAGGAGATGTTGAAAATGCGAGACTTAGAGACTAGAGCGCACGCTACTTTAACCCAATAGTTGCAAGAAGAAAGATTCTGATATGACATCGGCTTGATGATGCTGTAGAACCTGGCCGAGCTACTGGAGATGGCCAATTAACACAATGAATAAAGCGGTTAACAAAGAGAAATAGCGAGATAAAAAAATAATGAATAACAAGAACGCGTAACATTTATAGATAAAAGGGAGTATAATTGTGAGATTACATTTTCAATTAGAATAACGAGGGCTATTTCAGTATTATTAATATATGAGACCTGTAATTTTGGGATTCCTGTCTGATGAGCCTTTTCCTGATCAATTTGAACATAAAAGAAAATGATATTACTATTTTTTATGTGGTACAAAAATTTGAATGATATGCCTGTAAACTATTAGAAACATTGTTATTTACAAATCAATCAAATATAAAAATTATTGAAGAAATCTCAACCCATTTTTTTTTATTTTTATTAAATTCTGAATGATTTGTCCATGACACACAAAATCATGTGTTGTTTATGGATATTTCGGGTGGCCCGTGCGTAACTATCTTAAATAAAAAAAAAAATTTGACGAAAAATTGATCTTCAACAGAATGGCGAAGATTATCGCTAAAGTCTCTCTCTCTCTCTGCAGGTTTTAGTTTTTGTTCTAATTACGTTGAGGTGGGAACGATAGGCAACTAAACCTGCAACTAAACCTCATGATAAGTAGGATAATTAACATATCCATCGTACATAAAGTTTCATAAATTTTTTTTATTAGTAAACTTCTATCAAGGACAAGCTTGATTGCTCTAATTTTCTATTTAATTAGTGAAGAACAATCTTCATATTTTATTTTTGAATTTCTGTTTTCCTGTTATACATACATACATACATATACACACACACGCATGCAAACATACACACACACACACACGCTTGTGTGTGTGTGTGTGTGTGTATGTGAATACATATATGTGTGAATCTATTATATACATAAACATCTACAACGCTATGCTGAAACTAAACCTAATGAAAGTCTAATTGGAGCTAAGCATAACCTAATCCAACGAGTTAAACTCAATGTAGAGAAACCTATCCCAATCCAAATGAAGCTAAAGCCCATCCAAAGACCCAAAACCAAATACCGAAGTCTCACATGGTTCAATTGAGCTCACCTAATGAGCCTCAATATATTTTTCCTCCACAACAAGAGCTAACCCTCTCCCATAGCCAGCTCAGCCGACCAAACCGGCCCAGGACCACCAACTCGGCTCAAAATCGAGCCCACATTGGTCCAAGTGATTGTTTGCCCACTACCTGCCCAAAAAAACTCAACCTCTCACCCGCAACCATCTTAGGTTTTATCCCAATCGATTAACCACCTCCCTCAGCTCACTCACGCCTCCCCTGGCCTCCCTGACCTCAACCAAAGTGGCTAAGCTCAACCTAATAGCTACCTCCATTTTTCCTATTCCATTGAGCCCACCAAGCTCAATTACTTTCAAGGGCATACTTGAGCTCAATTACTTTCAAAACTGTGTGTACAATCATCTATTCGATCAATTAGTTACCATCCAAATTAACAAGACATTTATCCCCTATCAGCTTCTCTATGGCGCCACACCTCACTAAAATCATCTCAAATCATATCGATGCTAATGTTTTTCTTGGCTACCACCCATCCATAGGAATAAACTGCAACCAAGATCTTTATCCTATATCTTTTTAGGCCATCCATCCAAAATCAAAGTTTATCAGTGTTTCGACCCTAATATTGGTAAGTTGATCATAGCTAGACATATGATTTTCAACGAATCCGTCTTGTCTTACAAGGCCGTGTGTCATCCACCAAGCATTCCTCCAACACCTTACATCAATTCACCTCTACTTCTCATACCTACCTCCAATATGCAATCAACCCCATGTCTTCCTACATCTGTGTTGTCCCGCAACACTCTAAACCGAAAAGCCCACTCTCAATTTACTCTGCCCCAAAAACCATTACTAAATGATTCTTCCTTTAACATTAATCCTAACAGCCATCCTCCATCTATACAATCTCTCACACCAAAACATTCAATGGAAACTCGTTCAGAGATTGGTTCTCTCCCTAAGAAGGCGATTCTCAATCTCTTACACGATAAATCCCTAAAACAAGAACCGTGCAATTACGAGTAGGCTGTTATATATCTTCATTGGAAGTAAGCTATGGATGAAGAATTTCATGTCTTATAAAAACAACACACTTGGAAGCGTGTTCCCCCTCCAATTGATCAACCTGTACTAGGAAGTAACTGGACTTACAAAATAAAACGTACTACCGATGGTTTAGTCGCTCGCTACAAAGCTTGATTAGTGGCTTTAGGATATCAATAAGTGTTTGGCCTTAACTATACAAATACTTTCATCCTTGTAGCAAAAATATCTACTATACCACTCTTACTTATCATCACACTTCAAAATAAATGGAAAGTATGTCAAATGGATGTCTGAACGCATTCTTACATGGTCAACTTTAAGAAATTGTGATACGCATCAACCACCTGGTTACAAAGATTTCCTCTACCCATCTCATGTATGTCTTCTACAAATAATTATCTTTGGTCTCAAACAAGCTCCAAGGTAGTGGAATACAACGTTCACCACTCATTTACTTAAATTCAGGTTCATCATAAATGACGATGATCCATCTCTTTACATCTACCATCATAATTCTCACATACTTTATCTTCTACTTTATGTAGATGATATTCTTCTAATTGGAAATGATATTGGTATGATGCAACAACTTCAACAAGAATTACAACATCATTTCTCGATGAAAATTTTCGATTTGGTCTCTACTTTTCTTGGGATCAACATTACACACAAATAATATGGTTATCATCTCAATCGAACTATGTGCATGAAATACTTCGCCAAGCTGGAATGGCAACTTGTAAACCTATCTCTACTCCACAAACTGTTTCTACCAAGTATTTAACTGATTTTTTACCCATTCCATCTCTATATGGGCAACTAGTCTACTCACTATAATACCTCACCTTGACTAGAACAAATATTATGGTTAATGTTAATTCACTCTTCCTTAATCTTCTGAAACCCCTTCAATCTCATTATAAACTTCTTAAGCGTCTCATTATAAACAATTTATTGTGATAAAATGTCAGCCATGGCCAAAGCTAGTAACCCCACTTTTCATGCTCGAACAAAACATATTGAAATAGACTATCATTTCATTAAGAATCACATCCAGTCTAATGAAATTACACTACAGTCACGGGTGTGGACTTTCTATAATTACTCTCTATAATAGAGTCATTATTCATTGATGATACAAATTCTCTCTCTGACATACTCGTACCTCTTCTTCGCAACTCTTCTATATCTTCTCAAACTGGGGCCAGCTTAAACAATTAAAATATTAGAACATTTACACACAAACCACTCAACTCATATGTATTTATATTCTTAGCATTATAAACATCAATTTTTACATCCATACCACCCCATGCTTGCATGAAAGAAACGCATTTTACTTTTTCAAAATAAAAAAGAAGGTATCTCTTATGTGATACCGAAATTTAGCTGTAAATGCACGGGAATTGGGTGGCATGTATGTAAATGCCCCGAAACTGTCAAACGAAGCCTAACCATCAGTACGACCCAATTCGGGCTTTGACCGCTCATTCTTCCTGTTATTTGCCTGTATTTTCTACCCTTTTCTGGCTTCTTCTTCTTCCTCCTCTTCCAATTCCTCCTCTCCTTCCTCTCTCTTCTGCAAAAAGAGAGAATGTTGCAGAGAGCAGCAAGCAATGCCTACTCATGGTGGTGGGCGAGCAATATCCGAACGAGGCAGTCCAGGTGGCTCGACAGCAATCTCCACGGTGAGTTCTTCCCCTCCTTTTCTCTCTGTTACATTTGAGCGAATATTACGTGCAGACGTCGTACATGTCAACTGATAGTATTCTAGTGATATTACATCACAATATAATCATAATACTACTAATACGCACATATCTCGTCCAACCTTTGCTGTATTCCCGTGATATTACAAAATAATAACATCAGAATGCTACAAATCCCCACGTATCTCATCTGAATCTTTGTTCTTTACAAAATAAACACGATTGATAGTATTCTGGTGATATTACAACACAATAATACTACATATCCGCACCTATTTCATCTGAATCTTTGTTATTTTCAAAAATGAACACACTTTTTTATCAGTTTTTCAAATTTCACTCGAATGCAACAATATGCAATAATATACTAACTCATATCTTTCATTCTTATCAAATTCTCAATGATTTGATCGTGACACATGTAAATGTATCGATTCATAAGTTTTGACTTCCTCCGGGATCAAATGGTTGGGATAAAATGAAAATTTTTCGGTAGTTTACAACCATTAAAAAAAAAAAAACATTCAGAGCACAATTTTAAAACTCAGTTTTCGATTATGTATTTACATATTTAATTGGTCAAATTTGATATTTATATTTATATACATTGGCATCATAAATTTATGCATATAAAAAAGAAGTTGATATTAGTGATATTTTTATATAATATTAAAAGTTTGATGGGTGTACATGTACCTATAATAAAGTTTGGTGTTAAGTATGTAAATACATAAGAATTGTGTGGCATGTATGAATATATATGCCCCTAAAATTTTTAGTTTGACCACCCCAAAATTTTCTATTTACAAATCAATCATTCTCTTTCATTCATTTTCCAAATTCTCGCTCAAATATCAAAATACATGGTAAAACCCAAACTCATTTTTTTACATATTCTTATCAAATTTTTTATAGTTTAATCGTGATATGGATAAATAAATCAGTTGCGAATGTCTCAAATAGGGCTGTAAATGAGCCGAGCTTGAGCGAGCTCAGGCTTGGCTCGTGTTCGGCTCGTTCGAAATAGCTCGTGTTCGAAATCGGCTCATGAACAGTGTGTTCGTGTTCGACTCGATTTAAAAATTCGTGCTCGTGTTCGTGTTCGGCTCGAAATTGACTCGTTAAACTTAAATTGAGAAAAATCAATGTAAAATGTGAGATTCGAACCTGGATTAAATATATACAAAAAAAGGACACTAACCACATTGCCACATGAGGTGTTATAGTTTAAACTTATATATAAATATATATAATATATTATTATATGAATAATATATGTAATATAATGTTATATAAATAGTTATATAATTTTTTTATTTCGAGCTAAAAAGAGCCGAGCACGATGTCACCTCCCAAAAGAGCTCTTGTGGGTGGTCGGCAGCCCAGAACTTAAATACTGCTTTTCGACCCCACACCTAGCCAATGTGAGACTATTTGTCCGTGACATTCTCCTCCACCCAATCACGTGACGCTCTCGTCACGGATTGGCTCCACCGAGAGTCCCACTGGAACATGGAGAGTCCACATACCTGGCAGACAGTAATCTGCTTTGATACCACTTGTCACCTCCCAAAAAAGCCCTTTATGGGTGGTGGGCAGCTCGGGACTTAAATACTGCTTTTTGGCCCTACACCTAGCCAATGTGAGACTATTAGTCTGTGACAACGAGCAAGCTTTAAAAATTTGTTCGTGTTGAACTGTCTGTTACACAAACGAGCTGAACACCAGCTCTTCTTGAACAACAATTTTTTTTTAGAGCGCTAGTCTCAAGTGCCCTGTATGTAACTATCCCCATTCTAAAATGTTATAATATNCTATTTGTCCGTGACATTCTCCTCCACCCAATCACGTGACGCTCTCGTCACGGATCGGCTCCACCGATGGTCTCACTGTACCATGGAGAGTCCACACACCTAGCAGACAGTAATCTGCTCTGATGCCTCTTACCACCTCCCAAAAGAGACATTGTGAGTGGTGGGCAGCCCAAGACTTAAATACTGCTTTTAGGCCCTACACCTAGCCAATTTGGGACTATTTGTCCGTGACATTATGCTTGAGATTTGTTCACACCTCCTAGTGGAGAAAAATATTAATGGTTTATACTTGAGAAGAAATTAATTTATTCACACCTCTAAGCGAATACAAATATTATTGCTTAAGGAGTGATTATCCCATATAATTTTATTTTAAAACACATGATTTACATAAAAAAAAATTATGATTTTAATTTTTTTTAAATATTAAAAGACTAAAATATATATACTAAAAAGTTTTATCATCCATTTTAGGTACAATCAAAATCTATTTTAGCAAACTTATAATTAAAGTAAGCATTCTTGATAAGACAAATCTAATGATATTTAAAATTTTTTAAATGAAGTTTAAGTAAAACCAACATTAAGCACGTAAAGCTATAATTTGAAATTTGGACATGGCGGAATAAGAATCATCATCTGAGTTCTAAAATCATAAGAAATAGATTTTCTATAATATATCTAGATTTTCTATAATATATCGGGAGATGTTGCTTCATCAAATGAAAATAAATCTATGAAAATAAATCTACAAGGTTGACATTCACAACAATAAAATGAAACTTAGAAGTTTCTCAGATGAAACCTTAATGCTCTTTGACAAATCAGTGCTTTTTAAATTTGAATCTACCGTTGGGAAATTTATGGCTGGAAGACGATTAGTTGGGAACTCGGCTTTCCCTTCCAATGCTATGGCCGTCCTATGCGCCACCCCCTACCACCACTGTAGGAGTAGCCTCGTCAGAATTTCAGGAAGAAGGGAAAACGACAAAGGGAGCAGAGAGGTGTGGGGACCCACGATGAAACCAGTGGGCCAGCCACGACGGCACGTAGGCCTGTCGCGTGTGCACGAGCGTCGTCGGGGTCGTCTCGTCAACTCGAAGCAGGCTACTGCAGTCCAGCTCGCACGTGGGACTCTTCCTGCAAGATTTCATGCGATCTTTTCTCCCGAAATTGTGCTCAGCCTCCCAAACATTAAATAACCCGAGATGCATGAAACGATGACGTTATTCCTTTTGGGTTCTCTTTGATCATTCGGACTGTAAATACATCCAATAAATAGAGTGTATATTAGGAGAAATTATTATATACGGACACCACATATATCTCTGCATGCGGTGTCCGATCCTGGCCGTAGATCACGGTGATCTACGGTCAGAATTATTTCCGTTTTTAAAAAAAAAAATAAAAAAATTTTAGGTGGGGCCCACCAAAATACATCAGGACCGTAAATCAGGTGATTTACGGTCCGGATCGGACACCGCACGGTGTCCAATCCGTCTGGAATAATTTTTTGTATATTAGAGAGACAAACAATAATTAGAAGAAAATCGATCATCATTCTGAAGGATAAAGTTCTTTGGTACGTTTGTTGACACTGTACGTTTTCCTTGCCGACATTAGATTTATCAATTTTCTGAGAACCGCCCGTCGTCGTAATGGATCGCCGCTTTCCTCCTAGGTCGTTTGTTTGCCTTGGGATTTGTGTTGATATATGTATTTGCATGCATATTTATTTTCCTGATTTTGCTTGCTTCTAAAAAAGTATGCAACATATAAGAACAAGAGAATTTTTTTTTTTACTGTTACAAAAAATATAAATTAAACTTGAATGTCATTATTACTCAATAGCTGACTTTCTGGATTTTCATGCCCAAGCTTGTTATAAATAAGTTATAGGGCAAGAGGGACTAGCGCCATCTTCTTTCCTTCTCTGTTCTTGGTTCTCATCTCTTCTTCTGTATTCGTCCATCACGATGTCTGATGAGGGGTTTTAGTCCGCTGATAAAGACACCCTATTTAAGGCTTTTGATGGCATGCAAGCAAAAGCTTGAAAATTAAATGAGAAGCGAAAACTGTATTGCAAAGTTCCTGCATAAAAGATTAGTTAGAGGAGAGCCACATAGAAGTTAAGGACCAACAATTGTGAGAATCAAATCAGACCTTTGATCCCCTTGTGGGCCCGTTGCATTATGTCTTTTATTTTATAACTCATGATAACGTAAGTTATTTATTTTCTTAACTCATGAAAACTTATGGTATTTATTTAATAACTTATGTTATAACTTATGATAACTTATGAAACCCAAAAAATGAACAGAAGTTACAAACTTATGTTATTTGATTTTAAAAATCAAATTAAATTATTTATTAAATTATCATAAATCATATTGGCTAGTAATCCTTTTGATGGATGGTAGTTAAAGAGAGCATAATTCAGAGAATGAGTACCATCTCTTTCTAACACACCCCATACATTTCCCTCCATCAGAAAATACAGAAAGTTTCAATGGATTAGAGAAAGAAACTTCATCTCTTCAAGATCAAAATTTATCATCATGAATACATGTATGTGTTACTTTATTATGAATATGTAAAATCATGAATTTAAAAGATCTTGGCTATTATTTATTTTTAGAATTTGTGTCATAAAGTTCAAACATGAATTTCTAACAGTACAAACTCCAGAAAAGACCAGAGATCCTTTTGACCACTGTCTTATCGACCTTTTATCAATGATGGGTGTTTCTTCTAGAGGGAAAGTAATGCCTGTTCAAACCATTGAGGGAAAAGTAGCTTCTTGTTTTGGATGAAACAGTGATTGGGATGAAAACATCGTTTAATCTTGGGGGGGGGGGGGGG
>JXCR01085028.1:38279-71365 GCA_002079205.1 Phalaenopsis hybrid cultivar | reverse complement strand
TATATATATATAATTTTTTTATTATTATATTATGTTTTTTTTACAAGGGTTACAATATGACATCGTTTCTTTCGGTACAACCGTGTTGTATCGGTTTTACTAAACTAAATTGGTACAAGAAAAATAATACGATTGTTTAAGTAGTGATAACTCAGTCAGTCATAATCACGAAGAAAAGTAAAAATTAGAAATTCATACTTTTATATACATTTTTTTAATTTTAAAGTTAAGATTCTTACAACTGATAGAACATTGGTTTTTTCCCTTTGGTACAATCTTGCTATATTGGTTGTACTGAGGTAAACCAGTACAACTAACACAATATGGCTGTACAAGTAGTGGTAAATTAGTCAATCTTAGCTAAGAGAAAAAGATAAAAATTAAAAATTCGTACTTTCTATATGTAATTTCTAATTTTATGTTACAATTTCTTACAACATATAGAACATTGCATCATAACCTTTAGTACAATGGTGTTGTATTGGTTGTACTGAGATAAATCAGTACAACTAATATAACATGTTTATACAAATAGTGATAAGTCAGTCAATCCTGTTCGAGGAAATGTAAAAAATATAAATTTATTCTTTCTATTTATAGAAGTCTTTTATTGTTATATTGCGGTTTTTTATAAGAGAAACTACATGGCTGCACAAGATAAAATTAGCTAATCCTAGCCACAAGGATAAGCAAAAATTAAAACACATTCGTCAACACATCATCAAGATAGTCTCCTTCAAATATAAATTAAAAAATATTACATGCATCAAATAGCTCCAATTAAAAAAAAACAAAATCATTCATATTAACTTGTAAACAAAATTATCTTTCAAATTTACCAATGAGTCCAAGTCTATAATTTCATCACCAGAAAGAGAAGTGCATATGTCCTTCCGGTTTTTTATGTTGCCACTCTACTTGTTCTCCATTATTAAGATTCTTCATGAGTTTCAGTAACAACAACAATCTCTACCCGAGTTTTGGCAACGACAACGATTTTTATCTGATGTTTCACAAAGAAAAAATCTCTTATAGCTAAATCCTAAAAGTTGAAAGATCCGAAGTTCCTATTTTGCTTTCAAAATTTTTGCGTGTTCTCTTCCTACGTTAAAATACCCTACGACGTGCCAAGTCGAGTGATGCTGTTATTTAGGTCATTTATTATGAGTTCTTTAAATAATATAACAATAAAAATTAAAAAAACCCGAGACATTTTTGAATTGGTTTCCGCACCTAACTCTACGTGCACTCTTAATCGAACATAATGATTTTCCGTGAGAGGAGAGTGAGAGCATTTAAATATCATTTGGTCAATTAATGCATCAAACCACCTAGTTAATTTAATCTACACAAAACAAGACATTTTTCGCATTTCTAGATCCGAGAAAATATCCTGCTTCACTTGCTCGGTTAATTACATTCTCTCCCGTGGAGATTAACTTCTAATTTTTTTCATTGGTTTTTCACTAATCATCACCGAGCAACACATTGATCATACCATACCCACAAGCATCTACCAATCCACTCTTGATATAAAACATCATATTGTCTCGCATTTATGGCTGAAGTTGGTAGCAAAAGCAACAAACAGTTTGGACATGCAGGATTTGCGTTGGGCCGTGTCGCCAGCCAGCCAGGCTGCGCCGGCCCGCAACACTATTGCCCTGCACCTGTGACTGGTCCCTGAACCAATGTCATGCTCACAATCGCACGCATAAATCTCCTCATCGCATTTACTTCCCTGCCATGCACCTCCTCTTCCCCCACCCTTCCCTTTCCAAGCCCTTTCAGGTGCGCTATTTGTACGGCCTTCCTTGTCCCTTAATCACTTCCCCACTCAAAACTGCATCACACACACACACACTCTCTCTCTCCATCACTTCTTTAACCCTTCAGTTTCAGTGCTTCTCTATGAATGAATAGAAGGTCTTTTCATGGTTCACATGCACAATATATAGTGCTATATAGCTAGCTAGCTAGCTCCTCCCTTCTTCATTCTTGCTCCTTTTCTTTCTCTACTTGGTTTGTTCTCTTCTTCCATTTCGTCCACCTCTTAATTCGATGGAGCAGATGAGTGCTATGGGAGGAGAGTTGGGGTGGGAAATATTTGGTGAGGAAGTTAGCGGAGAGCAAGGGCTGCCTCCAGGCTTCCGTTTCCATCCCACTGACGAAGAACTTGTTACCTTCTACTTGGCCGCTAAAGTCTTCAATGGAAACATATGCGGTGTCGATATTGTGGAAGTTGACCTTAATAGATGTGAGCCATGGGAGCTTCCAGGTACTTATAAAACTCTTATGTACACATAAGATGTAATCTGAAAAGAAAAACAAGGTTAATATTATAAAAGCCAAACTACAACGAACATATTATCATATAGGTACTAGTCACTTGTTCTATTCTCCAAACATCATGTGATTTTAGTTAAGATAAATGCTCATGAATGAAAAAGAAGTGCAAGTAAACATCATAGACACCAAGTTTTATCCACAGTATTAAATATTGCCAGACTCTTAAAAATGCCGACCTCTGCCATTTACTGGACTCCAGTTTTTCCTGAAACATATGCTACCAGCTATAAACCTACAAGGTATTGCTGGTAACAAAATAATAGCACAGGTTAAATTTCTCTTTAAAGGCACCTCTCTTTAGAATGAAATAAAGTTCTACATGTTTTAAATGACTTTATTTTTGCTTATTAGAACTTCTATTCTATTTATTTTCTTACTAAATGATAAAATAATTTGCAGTTAAATTAACATGGAATCATTAGCCAAACCCCTGCGCCCTAAAAGGAAAACTATTTTCCTCTCCTCTTTTATTCCCAGCTTTCGTAATCCTTAGTTTGTCCTTTTGCTTCGTTTCCACAACTGAGCACCACAAAACCCAAACCCATCTTCATTCTTCTTGTCCCTCCTCTCTTTCTTCGTTACATATATATACTTATTTTTACATGTTAATGCTATAAAAATATACTAAACAAAGTAATAACAAAATACGCACAGTTTTCTGAGCTGCACCCAATCAAACAAAAAAAGAAAAAAAATAAGAACGCGGCTCTGAATGAATTGCAGAGGCGGCGAAGATGGGGGAGAGGGAGTGGTATTTCTTTAGCCTGAGAGACAGGAAGTATCCGACCGGTCTTAGAACGAACCGGGCGACAGGAGCCGGTTACTGGAAGGCCACCGGAAAAGACCGGGAGGTTCACGCAGCGGCCACCGGCTCACTTGTCGGCATGAAGAAGACTCTGGTTTTCTACAAGGGACGGGCCCCACGCGGTGAGAAGACCCGGTGGGTCCTACACGAATATCGCCTCCACGGCGACTTCTCCTTCCGACACGCATGCAAGGTCTTTTCTCCTATCAAAACTCTCCCTTTTAATTATTTCTTCGTTTTGCTTACGTGATTTGACAATGTATTCAGTTTTGATTATTGCGTCTTGCTGTGCTGCTCTAAGCTTTGCTAGCTGTAGATATATTACCAGTTAGTACCGTTGGTCATCTGCTAAACATTTTTAGAGACTAGTATAGATTGCCCTGCATCACATATGAAAAGACTTACTAAAGTCTTTTGATAATTTCTTTGTGGGATTGAGAAAGGAGGGGAGGGTTATGATTGATTTGTACTGGTGGGGGGTAGGGAAATGTACTGTAATTTGAAAATGAAGCTACTCAAAATATAAAATTAAAATTTTCTGTTGAAATAGTTAAAGAGTGATGATATATTGCATTCTTATACAAAACTTTACTTTCTTAATTTTAATGTATTTGGTATGTGTGAAACATAATTATTTTATAAAAAATAATATAAACTCATGTGGCTATCTCTTTTTATAAATTTCTACACAATCTTCTATAATTATTTTTTTATTTTGTCATTTATTTTTGAGTAATGATTTGTGTACTGTACGTTTTGAAAGAGAATGATTATGATTTTTGAAAATAATATACGCTCTAATTTCTTGGCTATTATACACTTACTATATTTAAGTTCTTTAAACTAATAAGTTGATGGTAATTTTATTGTGGTTCTCGAGTTTGTAGCCTAGCTATCTTTTTGAAAAAATATATATATGATGCACATTTTTACTTTATAAATGCAATAAAAAAAAAATGTTTATTTAGTACAAAAATTAGAAAGAGATTATCTTGTTAGTATAATTAAAATCATGGCTATCATGGACAACAGTTGAGAAATTAAAGAGTGCAACCCAACATACTAACTAAGCTGTTCTCATCCTTTATTATTATATGTATTTGTCCTCTCTTGCAGGAGGAATGGGTGATATGCAGAATATTTCACAAAGGAGGAGGTGATCATAAAAAGAACACATATTTCCCCAACTCCACCTACTTTCTAGACCCTTCATGTTCCTCTCTCAACTCCTGCATCTCCCCTCTACTCGAGCATACACAAAACCTAGAAAACCCTATTAATTCTCTCCCACAAAACCACCACAATCCCCACTTTCCTCATACTCTAGAGAACCCTTCATTACTCTTCCCTTTTCCTCTTCCCCAGCCTTTTCCTTCCACGGGCCATTTCCATTCTCTCTTTAAGTATCCATTAACAACAAACGAACAAATCAAAAGAGCTCCCACTCATGAGGAATCCTTCTCAAACTGGCTTGAATCCTGCTTACAAAAGCCTAGCTCTTCCAGTTATGATACAAGTCACAATTATTTTGGACTGCTTCCCATCCAAGGAGGAGCACCAGTGCTACATGACACAACCTTTGTGGGATCTAGTGTTGCATTACAATCTGGATCATTGATTCCATAAGCTTTTGTATCGTACATATTTGAAATTTTTTGTTGTACTAAAATGTGAAAGCACTTTGCCATTAGGTTGTTTTAGGATGGCTTTGCATGAGGCAGGCTAGGGAACTATTTTAGCGTAACACTATTGTACATTGGCTTTAGCTATATCTAAAATTTTACTATTTACTAAGTAGAAATGAAGATTTATATATTTATGTATGACATGATGGCATCTTGTCACAATTTTAAATGTGTAATGCACAAAGGATGAGATGGAGAGGTTAGGAGTGATCAATCCACGTCATTAGTGCATGTTGATTTGATTTCATGCAAGCAAGGCCTGAAATGCATGGACGCATGATGCAGGGCTTCTTAATATAGGGGATGGGATTGATGTGACTAATGGCCCGCACCTGTGAAGTTTCTGTTGGCTTTATTTGTATGTAATCAAGATGTTTGGGGTGTTGGAGAGAGAGAATTAGAAAAAGAAATGGCAAAGATTTTAGTCAATGACATGTATTAGTAATGAATATAATTTTGGTTTTTATATTAATACAGAACATAATGTTGTTTTCATAAGTTATGTATAATTTTAATATAAATACTATTTTTTAAAAATTTTAGTCAAATTCAATTACTATAATAGAACTTATGAAATTTATTTCCAAATCGTCCAAAATCTTCTAAAATATAATTAAAATTCATCGACACTTTAATTTTATTAAAATCACTCAAACTTATAAAAAAATAATATTATGGTGATGATTTTGAAATTTATGAGAACATATATATTTTTAAAAAAATTAGATCTTATAAAATAATTTTTTATAAGTGCTGCAAAAATAAAGTATTTNATATATATATATATATCTGTTGGCTTTCAAAGAATGAGGAAAGCCAACAATTGTCATTACAGTCTTCCACTACGAAAAGCTTAACCAATAGTCACTCGTGATGCTCTGAACTATAATATAAGTGACAAAGTACAACTACGATTTTCAACCATGGCCTCTACAACAAGCTGATGCAATTATAACCATCAGGTATAATATTTGTGGTGGAATATTATATTTGTAGCAATCAACTATGCATTTATGTCATGTTATCACTATTATCACCAAGAACTACAATCTTGTTAAAGTTATTATTGATGAACTATTATTGTAGAGCTATAATTTTTAACCATGTAATTTCATTTTCCTTAATTCAGTAGAGGAGTGGATCAATGTACCTACGATCACATAATTGACTACTTTAACTGGGTTAGGCAACTTTAATATGTCCCTTGCCATGATGTTTTCCCAAAAAAATTCTGGTGTATATTCATATTTTCTTTTCATTAATAGTATGTGTTGGATTTTCCACAATGCTAAAATGTTAAGTTATTACTTTATCGCCATGAAATTTCTAGCATGCAATATTTTGGTGTGTTATGCGTGAAACAAAGTTCTACTGGGCACAAACATAAAGTTTGAGATGTCCAACCCCTGCTTCATTTTTTTTAATGATACTCATCACCTTGCTAGTGAAAAAAATTTTATGATCTTGGTAGAGAGCAAACTTTGTTCTCTGATAGAGCTTTATTTTCATTCCAAGTGCACTCACCCCAATTGCCAAATAATGAAGCTCCCCTTAATTCAAATTGCTCAGAGTATGGGCCTAAGTATATGTTAGACCAAAAGGTGGCTCTGGTTGGTGTTGAGGTAGGTTAGGGAGTGCGGGAAGAGAGGATTTTGATTGGGGGGAGAGCTTTTAGAACCTTGCAAAGCTAATGGGAGGGTTGAAATGGAGTTTTAGCAAGGTTGATGATGAAGTCGTAATAGGTCCTGAATTTAAGAGTGGACAATAGGTTGTGTAGTGGTGGAGATGGTATGAAAATGGTGGAAGGTGGTCGCTAGGGTTTGTGGGAGCAATTTTGTTGTTGTAGGTAGAGAGTTTAAGTTTGAGTTTGGTGAAGTGCTCTAGGGTTATGGCTTTTTATAGCTATGGGAGGCTATTGAGGGAACATGGAGCTTTGGCATGCTTGGGAGATTCTAGTGTCTCCTCAAAGAATGAGCAAAGGAATTACAACTTGGGCCGTGGAATAAAAGCTTTTCTCATTTTGGATGTCTTGACCCAGGTGAGCTCCGATGGTGGAGGAGGAGGCAAGGCCAACTCATGAGAGGACTGGGGAAGATTTTTGTGGGGTGGAACAAGAGCCTTTCCCAAATTCCCAAATTATCCAAATATTCTCAAAAAATTCCCAAATTACCCAATTTTCAGCCCAATTATCCAAAATTATCAAAATCCCCAATTTCACTTACACATCCATCCAAATCAATCCAAGCCAACAAATCCACCAAAATTCAAAATCAAATCCAATCCCACCCAATTCCAAGCCAAATTCCAAAATTACCCAAATTCAAATCCAAATTCATCCCAAGTCCACTTTAAACCCAAAATCCATCAAAATTGAATTCACATGCCAAATCCAATGTCTTCAAGCCCATGCCCCAAATTTCATCATGGTCAATTTAAACTTCCACTAAGCCCATGACAAATTTTAAAGGCCCAAGACGAACCTATTATAACCCATTTCAAAAGTCCATCAAAGTTAAGCCCAAGTCTAAGAATGAATTAAAATAATAAGCCATCATGATGAATTTCAAAAGACCCCTCATGACAAAACCAAGCCTCCTCATCACATTGAAAATTAAATTGAATTCAAATTGCAAAGTTTCATGATTTTGAATGCCCAAAATTAAGCTCATTACTAAGTGACATAAAATGCAAAAAATTACCCAAAATCCTTCATGAAAACTAACCAAGCCCATGCAAGCCATGAAGCCTCCTCCAAACCACATGTAAGCCACCTTAGTCATACACATGTCATCATCCCTGAAGTGAAAAAGGAGGGACCTCTTTTAAGGTCTCCTAAAAAGCACCTAACCACTCCCACGCTTCACTTAAACCCATGATTAAACCCTAATCCCCATGATTGGGACTTGTCCACCCAAGCTTGAAGGCTAACCATCTAGCCACCTTGAGAGTGACCCAAACCCATTTCCATGAACCAAGCCTAAGTCAAACCCAAAATTAGCCCAAACCCCATTCCACTTCAATTCAACTCCTGGACACTTGACACAAGCCAGTTGACTTCACCTCTCCCCACCATTGACTTCCCACAGTCAGATGGTGACTACCCATTCCCTGGTCGTGGTCTGGCCAGCCACCGTGACTTGTGGCAAGCCTAACCCCGAGAGCCACCCATGAGCCAAAACCTAAAATTTCACTCATCCAAGGTGTCACACTCCCATTGAACCCTTGACCCTGTCTTCCCTCCACATAAGTGCCACAATGGACCCCTGACCTTGGTCAATTGAGCACCATAGCTAGACCCATAAATTCACCACCCTCTCATGATAAAATGGAATGTATGCACAACCTTGGGAAAAATTTGCCAAATTGCTCCCAAACCTCGTTGCACTCATACAAACCTCATCCCCTCCATTCCTAGCCCTTCTTCTCAACTGAGAAACCCTAATTTTCCAAAAGCTTCCCCACACTCTAAAATAACTTCCACAATCAAACTCCCCCTCTTCCATGACGTCTAACCTAGTGCAAGTAGTTGATGAAATCTATGCAAGAGGATGAGGAGGAGGATGGAGATGATGAAGATTTTTTTTTATGTTTTCTTTTATTTATAAGCATTATGTCAAATATTTATTATGAATCTTTTTCGATTAACTTTAATATTTTTATTTGAGACAATTCATAACAATATCATCCTTTTATTAATGTTATTATTTAGATATTTGATTTGCAATATGACTATGTTTAATATAATATATGATGTGGAATATGTTTTTGTGGATGTCATAAAATTGTAACTGATATTCTAAAATCGGATTTGCGTCCATTTCAGACGCAATTATCACACTTTAAAATATCAATAATATTTTGTAATTCTACGATATATTTCGATGCAAATGAGACAGTAAGTCGATAATAGTATTAAATCATTTGATATTTTCAGATGCAAACGTTGACGCACATTACGTTAATCGAATTCGATGTTAATACAATGAAAAAATCGATGCAAATAATTTATGTCGTAATATTTCGATGTAAATTAGACATAAATAAAATTACCAACTCTCAATTTAACATTGGAACAAATCAAATGGAAATTAGAGGCAAATCCAACGCTAATCTCAAGTGTCTAAAAATTAGTAGCAAAGCTGAAATATAAAATCCCGTAATAGGTCGAGAGCTAGGAGGATGGAGATGATGAGTTTTTTTTCGATGTTTTCTTTTATTGATAAGCATTATGTCAAACATTTATTCTGAATCTTTTTGGATTAACTTTTATATTTTTATTTGAGACAATTTGTAATAGTATGATCCTTTTATTAATGATATTGTTTAGAGATTTGCTTTACAATACAACTATGTTTAATATGATATATGATGTGAAATATGTTTTCGTGGGTGTTGTAAAAATGTAATTGATGTTCTAAATTTTTTTTTTGTGTTACGGGTTTGCGCCCATTTTCGGACACTATTATCCCACGCTAAAATGTCAATAATATTTCGTAATTCTATGATATTTTTCGATGCAAATGAGACAGTAAGCCGATGCTAATATCCAATCATATGATATTTTTAGATGCAAACGTTGACGCACGTTACGTTAATTGAATCCGAAGTTAATACAATGAAAAAATCGATGTAAATAATTTGTGTCGTAATATTTCAATGTAAATTAGATAGAAATAAAATTACTGACTCTCAATTTAACGTTGGAACAAATCAGATGAAAATCAGATGCAAATCCAACGCTAATCTCAAGTGTCTAAAAATTAGTAGCAAATTTGAAATATAAAATCCCGTAATAGGCCGAGAGCTGCAACGCCTTGTCAAGGCGTAGTGATCGGGCACAATTGTGCTCCAAAAGGGCGATGTTATGTTGTATTTGAGCTTTGCAATTTCATGCTCTCAAGATTTTTAACCTGGACGAAGTGGCAGGACGCTGCAACTATAAATGTTGAGGCATTGCATCTAGGCGATGTGGCTCTCCCCTTCGAGGGCTGGGGTGTCATACCCTTTGGTTTGAACTTGTACGGAGTGAGGGCACACTGACGTTATGTACAATAAAAAAAATTAGGGGGAGTTCCCCTGAACCCAATACATGGGATCACCCTGCAACTAAAGCGACCTAATTGATGGCTTTGAGGGACCAAATGATTAACACAAACAGACTCTGCATCATAGCAATATTCTATCAATGAAGGATCATTAAAGATATGGAGAACTCAGGCCTGAAAAATACATCCATTTTCTTCTTTCATTCTTTATATACAAATCTCTTTCTAATTATGTGAACTCATGAAGAATACAATATTCCACATCGTGAAAGGGTTCAACATTTCTATTTCTTTGTAAAGTAAGGACTATTTATCTGATGTTATTATTTGATGCTCATGCCGATTCTTTCGGTAAATAAATAAATAAACACCCTCTAATACAATTTTTTCCTTCCAGTCGGCCCAGAGAACAAAAACATCGTCTCAATTTAATTGAGTCCATCATCCTCCAGTTCTCTTATTAGCAATACATGTACAGGCCTCTCGAAATTTTACGAGTGACGCATTAAAATTTGAAAATCTAACGGCCCAGTAAGCATATTAGATAATAATTTCGTAGGCAGGCTAATATTTTCCAATAAGGTCCAGCCCGTTCCGATGTAACGGTTTTGTCATAGAATAGTGATTTATGCCAGCTGAAATATACCAATTTTATCAGAAAGCAATCAACTTCCATCTAGGGCCGAACATCCTGTGTTCGGCTCGTTAAGAAGTTCATGTTCGGGTTGTTCTTTAAGTTAATGAGCTGAACACAAATAACACGAACAAATATTTGTTCGTTGGTGTTTGGCTCGTTTTGGCTCGAAATACTACTAATTATATATAAATTATGAGTAGTAATTTTAAAAAAATTTAACTGACTACAAGGCTACAAAGATTTATAATCAATTAAAAGTATTAATTAAGAAATAGAATAAAAAATATTAAAATAGATTCAAATGATGTTTTAAATCTTGCCCCAATCCTTAACATCTTATGGCTACGTGATTAAGGTTGTCAAAACGACTCTTTCGGGTCGCTAAACAAACGAGCCGAACACGAGCACACCTTTTGAGCTCGAAATATAAATGAGCCCAACACGAGCTGAGCCTGGGCTCGCTCGTGTTCGGCTCGTTTACCCCCCTACTTCCAGCATAACAATAAGTGCTAGTTTGTTTTCTCGGTTTTCAAAAAAAATTATAGAGATTAAATTTAATGACACTCAATTATGTTAATAACCATTTTTTCTGAAATATTTTTATAATTTATAAAGTAAACAATTATATTATATTATAATATATTACTCAGAGCTCCTTAGCCCCAGCAAGAAGGAACATCCCGTGTGTTGAAATGCAACGTGCCACCCTTAGTTGCTACAAATGGTTTAGGTACATATTATGTGCTTAAAGTTGGTAAGTCCGTATTTTAATCAATTTCGTGCTCAAATTTCGTTTACTTTAGGTTCAAGTGAATTAAAATGTTGAGTCATAAATATAGGGTTCCAATGAGGTGCTGAGGAATTTTAAGTGAAGGGTGAAAAGTTCAAGCTCCTAAAGATTGGCAAGAGGCTATTCATAGAGCCTCCCGACCAACTTCAAGCGCCTAAAAATTTCATTCCGCACATAAACACCTGACTTCAGGGGAGTCAAAGAGTTATGGTAGGCGGTACACACACACACACACACACACACACACACACATATATATATATATATACACGTGCGCGTGCTCATACACACATATTGTATTTAGAAAAGATTCATTAGCTTTTTAGAGTCTACTTATGACAACCTATGGTTATGGCATAGAAGAATATGCATGCCCGAATAAACAAATATACTTAGGAATGAATTAATTGCTAGCTTATTTAAACTAGAATTTTTTCAAATAATGATTAATATGAAGTTTGTTGAAATGGAAAAAATGAACTTTATTTTGAATGAAAGGTCATGGAATGAAAAGTCATGTTTCAAATTCTAAGCCGTTTGAACTTTTATAGACTTATTTGGCCCAATTAGCCCCACCAATATAGGAAATATTGATATGATTGTGTGATTGTAAATAATCATTCTACAACACTTGGATATTATTATTATTATTATTCATTTACTAAGACTAATGCCTTAACGTTGTTTAATAATTTTGGTTAGTTGGATTCAATTAGATGGACTAATAATTTACTACATTAAAAGTGATGTAAGAGAGTTTGTGTATGAAAAATTTGAAGTTGTAAGTGTTGATTTAGATATAGTTTCTTTATCAACTTACAATAAAATTTTTGTTCTTAAGAATGGAATAAATCAAATGAAGTTTTTTTTATCTTAAGTCCTAAGGTACACTTTTTAGACTATTTAGGATATAACAAAGCTTATAGAATATTAATAAGATAACTATGCAAATAATTCATGCATATTATATTTGATATATGAATCGAGTTAAATTAAGATCAAAATTGATGATATAAAAAATAAGAAAATTATTGAAGTTGAAAAGGAAAGTTTGGAAAATAAAATTACTTAAAAAGGAAGATTTGCATCGATTCATCTCCTTTTTGGAGATGAAATAGATCACTCGGAATTTCAATCCTAAAAAAATTCCCTTAAAAAAAAAAAATTAAAGTATGCTTCTTTCAATTACTCGAAAATAAGGAGTATATAAGAACATAACAAGCGAATTAGCTGTATTTAATGAAAATAAAGCAAGATTATAAGCATAAGAATAACATTAAACAAGAGCAATGGTCTTTCAATAACCATGTAAATGAAACCCTTAAACAAAGAATGAATGAAGGTTTTAGTATTTGCATACTTTTAGGATTTCAAGTTATAATAAAAGGATGTAAATATTACATTTTTAAATGATATATAACTTAAGAAAAAAATATTTTCATGGAGTGACAACAAAGATTGAGTATGCATATAAATTAGATGAAGTATTAAAAAGACCAAGGTAAGCACTTAGGGCCTGATTTGGTGTCTATAATTTTTATAGGCTTTTGTTTTAATTAGGTTAATATAGATAATAAATCGTCATACCAAACCAAATAATGATATGATAAATACTTAGCTTTTTGTAGTTGTTATCTTATTTGGTGAGCTTCTATAATGAACTAAAATTTTAAAATGAGTTTGGTGGTAGTTTTAGGTTCTTTTTTTAGGTTCCAAGCTGAGAAGGAAGATGGCATTGTCGTAAAAACAGCAAAGATCTTGTTAATAATTTGATATGAAATGATTTAAATCGAGAGATGCATACCAGATACGGGCGGTGTTTTTAAAACGCCTCCTCACCGTTTAGAAAACACGTTTCAGCAGCTTATCTGAAAATGCGGTTAAGATTTTACACTAAATGCTGGCTGCGGGTCGAACCCCGCGGGCCATCTACGGGCCGCATTTCAGGATAAGCACAAGCTGCCCCAAACACACCCAAAGTTAGATGCAGATGGAAAAATTGAATTATAAACTTAAACTTTAATGTTGTATGATTACTTCTTTACTAGGCCTAATTGTCAGTAGATCAAACATTATATTTGTCATTTATCTATATGCTAAATTTCAAAAATACCCTAATTAAATAATCGCTCTTGATTATTGCAAGGAGTAAAGGCAGCCCAAAATAGGTTTATGAAATATTAAGATTAACTTTTATTTTTATCCAAATATACTGTAGGTTACAAGTTTAATACTTAAAAAACACTTCTGGCATGTTTTAGCTTCTAGGGCTATATTTAATTTCACAATCTTAATAGAAGAAAAAGCTTTGCTGCTTTATGTCTTGGTAAGAGAGAGCATGTCACTACATCTAGTTGTATTACGTACACGAGTAGCTTGGCTTACTAAATGATTAGACGACTATGGGCTTTTATTAATTAAGTAATAGTCTAAATGAATTTGATAACAATGACATAATAAATTCAACCAAAATCTCTTTTATCACCAGTGAACTAAACAGATTGAGATTCAGCATCGCTTTATTGAAGACTACATAGACTAAGGTGATGTTGAAATAGATTTACAAGTATTTACCGTTGGCATTGATACGCCATCAACAAAATTCCATCATCTAGCACAAATTTCGAGGCATGACACAAATATCAATGTGACTTTTTTAGCAAGAAATATTCAAACATCGATAAAAAATCATTCAGAACTCTGATGTCAGTCAACTTATAGTCAAAGTGACCGGCTCGATAAGAAGAACCCAATGTTACCAAAATTGATATAATCCGAACCAAATTAAGCCCAAATCAAGTCATTAAACAACATTTGAAAGTTTTTTTGGATATATTTAGAAGGTCAAATGAATGTCAATTATGAAGAGTTTATAGTCAAATCAAGCTTCTTGACAAGATAAATCTAATGAGCCCAAGATCACACAATTCTGACATCATTAAGGCACTCAAATGTTCATCAAACACCGTCTGATTGAAGGAAACTCTCCAGACCGTCCGATCAAAATGGTTCATATTATTGCATTAATTGCACCAATAATTCTATAAATAGAGCTTCACTCCTATCATGAGGAGGGAGGAGAGCTTGAGGGTTCAGAAAGAACATGAAGCTTTGAGAAGAAACTGAAGTCCAATACTACTTCTGTGGTCATCGAACACCTTCAACAACCACTGAGCACCGTTAAGCACTACTGTTGTCGTCAACACCACCGACCATCGTCGATCACTATCAACCACCATGGACCACCATCGACTAGAAGCCACCAATCGCTATTGGTCGCGGCCAATCGACGTTGTAACTTGAATAGCCTAATAAGTCTTTCTCGATTATGAAACAATTGGTTGAAACTGTAATTATCTTTTAATAGTGGAACCTTTCAGTTGGGTCAGTCTATGTGCTTATTCCTTTCCTGATTTTCCACGTAAAAACTTCTGGTGTCATTACTAGTTGTTTTCTCCTTTCTGAGTATGTACTGAATCTTCATACCACGCAACGACGATGATCTGCTATTCTATTGCCGTGAATTTTCTTAGACACATCAGACATAATGATTATTTCAACAAACCCTTAATTTAGGATTCTTTTTGCACACTTAGAAGATGCATGTTTAGGCATGCAAGATTGATCTTCATAGCCATGATTGCCTCATTATACTTTCTAAACCAAAAAAGTTCAAAACCGCCATGTATATCACATTCCTTGAACACGCTTGTTAGACAATTACTAACTTCAAGCTAATTTGCTATACAACTTTGTGCATGTGGATTGACCCCTACACCTTTGTGTTTGAACAATAATATTGGATTCGAAGTCATTTGGAGACCAAGCTACTCACTCTTTTTGCCACTGTTTTCATGCATTTATTTACTCGTAAATTTCTCATTGTTGTAGGCATTATGCTTTTACGCATATTCATATGTATTTACCCCATTTTCTAGCATCCCACTATTTTTTGAAAATTATTGGTACATGTATCAACATTTTTATTAGAATTTAATGCTATCAATCTGTTTTGCAAACGTACCCATGATATTTGGTTGGCTCTATTATTGTGGCATTGCAGCATTGTTTAATGCAATAAAACATAAGTCAAGAAAGAGTCTCCAGCTATGCTAAGAAAAAAAATATATATTTACATAAATACCACGCAATTTCTATGTGCTTTAAATCGAACTCCTAAACTTCAATTTACCAACATATCATCTTTGTTATGCTTGAAAGATGTATTTCACATTTTAGAAGTTAAAATGGTTGCATTTTTTTACGCCATATGAATGATTTGTGAGGCGTGGCATAAATGTAAAAAAATAAAGTTTAGGTATTATATTTGTAAATACATAGGAATTGGGTGGTATGCATGTAAATTCCCAAAAAATAAAATATTCAATAATGTTCATGGAAGCTATATGCAGTTTTTAATTAATTTTTAGAAGCTTTGAGCTTTTATCCATATGAATGCAATGAGTGTCATTTTTTTTATATAGATTAAGGTCTACCTGTAAATTTGCATTAAACATGACTTAATTATTGTTTTTTTGATGTATTAAGTTGAAACCATAATCAATTTGGCCATATATTTATTAATATTAAGAGAAATTTCTTTGATATCATAATCATTTTGAAAATTTGGTAACATATTAGTACAAAATTAATTTACACGACATACATTTACTTCACACATATCTTCAACCGTCATTATATTTATTTTTTATTGAAAATATAGGACATGAATACGCGTGCTACACGCCACTATAATTACAACTAAATTAGTCTTTAAAAATGAAGAGCCTCTTTGACACAACTTTTGTTTCTTATTTTAGTTGATGTAGTTTTTATATGTTAATATCTTTAACCTTTTGTTGTATGTTTTTTCGTGGTTCTATTTTGGACTGTTTTGTTTTTTATTGGCTTTGCTACCTTGTTTGGTTTCTTTGTTGTAAGTAATGCATTTCATTCACACACTGTAGATTACTCTTCTTTGTCGGTTTTTTATTAGTGTTTTGTTTTGGGTAATCTTTAGATCTTTTGAGCTCTGGTGGCTGCTTGCTGGAGTTGGGGATCTTCTCTTTTCGCTTTATCTACTGTGTTATGTTGGCCATGTTGGCTTTCTCTCTGTGCTTCTTGTTTAGCAGTTTCTTTATATTGTTTTGTTGTGTTTTCGTTTTTCTCTTTTGGTTTTCTTTTCGATCTCAACAGTTATGTTCTGCACTTTTCTTTCATGTTATTTTTTGTTCGCTCTATGAGGACTTCCAGCAGACATGTTATTTTGGCTATTTTTCTGTCTCTGTTTTTCAATGTGTTGTTCTTTGTTGGCTTTCTTTTTGAGCTTGTTGTTTTGTTTATATTGTTAAGTGTTGAGGTCAATTATGTTTAACTCTGTAAGTCTCTCTTTTTTTAGATGTAGCTGGAGGAGGCACTTATTTTCCACAATAAAAAAAGCTTATATTTGCTTATTTAACACCTAATTTTTTTTTTTTTACATTTATTCCACCCAAAATTTTAATTTCACGTCTAACAACCCACTACTTTCAGTCTTAAGAAGTGAAATACACTATTTCATATGCATGTTAAGTGACATATATGCAAAAATTAAAATTTAGGTATTAGATATGCTAATACCAAAAAATTGAGTTGTATATATGTAAATTTTTCTTATAAAAATTTTATATCTAACACGTGTAGATACAAGTGTCATTTTTTTAAATATTATTTAAATTGAAAATTTCTATGCCGGACCTAATGTGTCAAAGCGGTGTTGGTGACCTTCAAATAATAATGGAAGGTCTAATTATTGCGTGCGCATCGCATCGCGGCTGTACCCATTGTCATACAGTCGCGATGCGCGGCTGTGATCGGAGAGCTACATGCACTCTCCACACGCAATAATCGCTCTTTTAGAGGCGGCATCACCAATATTCCTCTGTTAATTTCCACAATGGAGATATTAAGTAGAATTTTATGAGTATTCTCAAAGCTTAGTTACTATTTAAATAATAATGCCATACAGTCATTACAGATTAAGTCCTAATATTTAACTTTGTACAATCATTTGATTGGATGATCATATTTATGCTTCTATTTGCTTACATGAAGTTTCTTGCTTTAGTTTAGTGGTAGATGTTATTTTTTAACTACTTTTTTAGCTTTAATCACAGGTTAGTTTGCCTGTTAAGTATTTGTGGCTTCTTGAAAATTTTTCATTTGCATATCTAATAACTAAATTTTACTTCTTACATTTATACCACCCAAATCTTGTAAATCACATCAAAAATACCACAATTTTAACTTCTAAGAATTCAATGCACATTTTATTTATAGGTAAGATGGTATATACATAAAAAAACTAAGGTTTAGATGTTAGATATGTAATTACATAATAATTGAGTGGTATGCATGTTAATTTTCCTTTTGTCTGGATTAAGCAAAGATTATTATAATGGGTTAAAAAAGTTGTTGATATGGCATTGACTAAAAGTAACATTGATAAAATTAATTATATACCCATGCAATAAATGTAGAAGAATAGAAAATAGGTTGTTAGGCAGGATGCAAGAGACCATTTAATAATTCATGTGTTTGTTTGGAGGTGTTAGGTGCACATGGAGAAGGTTCTTCATTTGATCATGACACCTCTCAACATCATCATGATATTTCTTTTGTTAGATGGCATAGCTTAAAGTTTTTTGGGCTTATTATTAGAAGAAAAATAAATATTGGAACATAAGAAAGTGTCTTCCCAATAAGTGTTAAGTAAGAAATTATTTTTTACTCATTTTTTTGGTTTCTTATAAGAGCCACAAAAAAATAAGTGTAATGCAAACCTTTCTGAATAGTTTTATATGTAAGGTTGATAGTTGAGGCCGGCTTAAAATCATTCAAACGGATGAAGTTATGATAGAAATCGGCTTGTGGTTTGTTAAGAATAATTTCAACCGAACTCAGCTGGAAATTTAATAGAGCTCGATTCAACTTGAAATCGAAATGAGTTGGCTCAATTTTGAGTTTTTGAATCCATTCCAACTTGAAATTAGGTTGATCAGGCTCGAAATCAGAACAAAATAGCTCAAATTGAGTTAATTTGTATCCTTTCCAGCTCGAAATAAGCTCATCGCTCGTTATATTTATTCAACATTATATAGAATTTTTATGAATAAAAAATAATTTGCGACTAACTGGAGCGACTTGTGGGCCAACAATGGGTCGCAAAATTTGGGGTTAGCAATGGGCCGGAATTCGGAGCAGCGGGCCAAGCACATGGCTGCAGAGTTTGGAGTTGAAAAGCTTGAAATTTGATAGGTCAATGACTAGAAAATTTTAAAAATATTTTTTTTAATAGAATTGTGAGATGGAAGGCCATAAGGAGAAAGGCGGAAGGCGGAAGGCGGAAGGCGGAAGGTGGAAAGCCATAAGGAGAAAGGCGGAAGGCCAAATAACAAGAGAATTTAAACGGATTGCAATTTTTTTTTTAATGCATTTGCTTTTAATGCTAGACTTCATCTTGAGCCTATAAACAGAACCCATTAACAAAAAAAAAAAAAGAGTGGGAGGAGAAAGAGGAGGAGGAGAAAAGAGGGAAAGTGGAGTTTCAAGAAAGGAGAGAGGGGTAGAGGAAGGAGAAGAGGAAAAAATTATAACAAAAGTTATCCCCAACCCTGCCTCGCAAGACCTTTTATATTTTTATTCACAGTTCTCTCTCTTGTAGATAGAGAGTCATCTCGAAAGTTATTCATGACCTTGCCTTATAGGACCTCCCGAATTTTCTTTCGCAATCTTCTCTCTTGGAGAAGTGGGAGAGATATGTTCCGAAAGTTATTCCCGACCTGCTTTGCAGAACCTTTTAGATTTTCTTTCACAACCTTCTCTCGTGGAGAAGTAGGAGAGATATGTTTTGAAAGTTATCCCCAACCTTGTCTCGCAGGACTTCCGAGATTTTCTTTTGCGTTCTTCTCTTGTGGACAAGCAACAGATATTCGTCCCGAATGTTATCCCCGACCATTCTTTGTAGGACCTCCTCGATTTTCTTTCACAGTCCTCTCTCATGGAGAAGAAAGGGAGAGTCGACTTGAAAGTTATCTATGACCTTCCCTCACAAGGCCTCTCAAATCCTTTTTTGTACTGCGACATAGAAGAAATTCGTCTCCGTTCTGCGTAGCATGTGACCAACGAGATCTTTTTTCATGTTGGTTGTGTGCAGCCTCGTACAGATATGAAAATGCTTGAGTTTTCTTGTTATGCTTTGAGGGAAGATTTTCATGCTTTTGTGGTGAAGATATCAGAAAACCTCCTGAAGATTAGTGGAAGTAATGAAATTTGGAGGAGGCGATGTTAAATCCACTCGAAGATGCGCTGAATTATTGTATCCCTTATACAAGTGTATGTCGGTCTTTGTAGTCATTCAACTATCTGATGCAGAATTTGTATACAGTGATGATGTGTCTGCCTATACATTTTTCTTTAGCTCGATTCAACAAAAATTTAGATGTTTTCTTAGGTTGCTTTTATCTTTTCTTTTAAGCCTGAGTTGCCCCTTCTCAGAAGCGTTTTCTTCACTTTTGGGGTATTGTTACACAACTTCTAGGTTGCATATTGGTGCAACCTTTTCTGAGTTTTATGCTTTATCAAGCTTTTTGGCTTCTCAAACAAGCAGAAAGCTGCAATCAAATATAACACGTGCACTTTAGATGTAAAAAGAGTCGCACAACTTTTTAGATTTGTGCATTCTAAGATTTGTATCCTTTAAGGCATGTATCTTTTGAGGCTTTTGCTCTTTAATGCTTATGCCTTATAGGAGCTTGAAATGTGCCTGTGTTTTCTGAGACTTTTAGCCTTCAGTGGTTTTTGATGCACATGTGCCTCCCGAGGCTTGTAGCATTTTGAGGTTTTTGATGTTCATGTGCCTCTTGAGATTTGCAGCCTTTTGAGGTCTTTGTTGTACCTGTGTATTCTAAGTCTTGTAGCCTTCAGAGGTTTTTGAGTGGAGAACCAATCAACCACTTGCTCTCTTAGATTATTTCCAGTAAGGACTTTGTCCACTATTAGCTTCCCATCGAGACTTACCTCTTGGGTTTGTCTTCTGGGGGCATGGTAGCTTTCCATCGAGTATTATTTTTGGAGCTTGACTTTTAGAACTATTGTATCTTCCTTTCAAGACTTGTCTATTGGGTTTGACTCTTAAAAGCATTGTAGCTTTCCATCAAGTCTTTCCTTTAGGACTCGACTTCCAAGAGTATTGTATCTTCCTATCGAGTCTTTCCCTATGGGCTCCACTTCCAGGGGCATGGTAGTTTTCCATCAAGTCTTGCCTTATGATCTCGACTTCCAGGGGTACCAAATCTTCCCATCAAGTCTTGTCTATTGGACTTAACTTCCATGGACATGGTAACTTCCTATTGAGTCTTGCCTCTTAGGTTTGACTTCTAGAGGTACCAGATCTTCTCATCTAGTCTTATCTCTTTGGCTAGACTTCTAGAGGCATGGTAGCTTTCCATCTAGTCTTTCCTTTTTAGGCTCGACTTCCGGGGGCATGGTGGAGATCATTATGTCGCTTTCCCTTAAGGGGATTTTCTACACAAAAAATCTTTAGTGAGAAAATAGGAAAATTTCACTGAAAGAATAGTTTAAAGCAATATGGAAGTTTTGTTAGAGTAAATTTAAATTTTTATATGTCAGTCTTTTACACAAATAAGGTAATTAGAAGTTATACTTCTCATTGTAACATCGATGATTTTCTTTTGGTTCTCATCACCTTGTTCTTGTAAGTACCAATCTAAGTGACCTTAGTGTATTAGGCGTTCAATTTCTTCCTTTTATTGAAAAAATTTTCCCTTTGAATTCCCTTTTTCTTGTTAGAAATGACAACATTGAGATTATTCTCTACCATCTAGATTTTTTAACTACCTAGGCTACTTGACAATCTTTTCATCCTTGAAGGTCACTAGGATGTTGGCACATTATGTGTTGAGTAGTGTGTATTCTTTTTCTGATTGAGACTCACGATTCCTTTGTGGTCCGAATTTTTGTTGTTGTGAGAATTGATTGGTATTCCTAATAGTATTCTTGTGCTTGCCCCCAAAATCACTCGAATTGTTCATTGTTTGCACTGATGGCCTCAACTCCAAAGATTTAAGCTTCAACATGATGGACATGATCGCCATAAGACTGAATCTTCTCCCATATCAGTGATTAGTAGAAAGGCCTTGGGCAGAGCCCTCCAAAAATGACTCGTCCAATAATTTTGAATCCACTCCCAGAGGCTGGCGGGCTATAGTAAGGAACCTGCAAAATAGTGATTCACCCTCATTTTAGCAAACTTTCAATAAGTGGGATGAATCTTTGATGATCCTTCTATTTGCTATGAATTGCTCAACAAATAGTATGAAAAACTCATTGAAAATGTCTATGGTGCCCCCTGAGAGGGAGTAGAACAATTTACGAACTTGATCCTTGAGGGTCGCAGGTAACACTTGACAAGAAATGTATTAGAGGCACGAATTGTGCATAATAGTTTGATAGTGGTCGACGTGCTTATATGGGCCAGTTACCCCCTTTGTCTGTCTAGGCACGAATTTAGACACCCTATGTCTGACTATGCACGAATTTAGTACACACTCAAATGAAAGAAACAATGGGTCAAAGCACGAAAATTCTTACATGGAAAATCTGTAAAGAGAAAAAAACCATGGGGCCTAGCCCAGTTGTAAAAAATATATTATAAGTTAATGATTACAGAGACTCCTTGTCCCACATGAGGGACAATGTTACAAAGTTTCTCGAGTTGCAACGTTGATGTACGTACGAGCTGTGACCAATAACAGTTGGCGTTGACCGCTAGGTGAGGGTCCACGGAGGTCAGAAACGATCGACGATGGTCTACGAAAATAGTAGTTATGTTGGATTTCGACTTCTTCTCAAAACTTCAAGCTCCTCTTCAAGCCTAAAGGTATCTTCCTCCCTTTTCATGAGACAAAAGAGACACTATTTATAGAGCTCCAGATGCAATTAATGCAATAATATGAACCACCACTTTTTCGGATGATTTGGAGAGGCTCTCACAGTTTGGCAGTGCTGATGAACATTTGAGAACCTTGACAATGTCTGAATTGAACGATTTTGGGCTCGTTGGATTCGTCTTATTGAGACGCTCGATTTGACTATGAACTTGTTGGATTTGACATCAGTTTGATTTTCCGAATGTGTCCAAAAAAATTCTAAACAAGGTTTAATGACTTGATCATGACTTGATTTTGTTCAGATTGAATCAATGTTGGTATTATTGGGTCTCGCCAAGCTGGTCAGTTTGATTACAACTTTGTTAAAATCTTAGAATATTTCTTGTTCAAAAGATTGCTTCGAGAGTCGTGTAATGGTTCAAGTTTATATCGAATGATGAAATTTGTTGATGGCATATCAACTACATATAATTTCTTATTTCGAGTCAAAATTAAAAAAAATACTATCGAATAAAGAGTTATTTGTATTCAACTTATTTATTTATTAGCTTAAAAAATTTATACATTCAACTAACTTAATCCACAAGTTTTGAAGCTTTCAGTTTTTATTTTATTTTATTTTTTTTTAACTAGCCCTACACGGCTACACCTCATAAAACTTTCTAGGCCAAGTTATTATGGTGCCCAAAATAACTCAAATTTTCCTAGTCATGACGGTTATGCAGGACGTCATTTTNGGATGAGCTATAATTGGATAATGTGATAACTATGGTAATTGGAGAGGAAGTGCATCCGAGGTTTTGACAATGGCAACATAAATTTTTAGAATCACAAGCTGNTTCCCAACCATCCAAGGGAGAATAATTAATTGGGATGAGCTATAATTGGATAATGTGATAACTATGGTAATTTGAGAGGAAGTGCATCCGAGGTTTTGACAATTGCAACATAAATTTTTAGAATCACAAGCTCTGCATTTCCTTATTTTTTATCATCTGATTCTTGTTTATGTTATGGTCAGTCTGCAATATTTTTATCAACCATTAAATTTGTTAGAGAAAATGCTATGACATACTTCTCACTCACTTTTCTTTAGATGTGAATGTGCTATCATTATTATGCTTTTGCCAAAATGATCCATTAACTTTTAGTGGATAATTTAGGGTCTGTTTGGGGCAGCTTATAAGTGCGGCGGCGTTTTTGAAAACGCCGCCGTACCGTTTGTTTAGCGCGTTTGGGGAGCTTTTTTGTAAACGTCGTTTGAAAATGGAGTAAAACGTGATCGTGAGAATCGACCCGCAATCAACGTTTCGAACGCCCGCTTTTACGCGACTGCCCCTCCCTCGTGCTCTAATACTTGGCTTCAGACTCATATTCGCCACTTTGCTCCGCTCTGCCTCCGCCGAAAGAAGTTTTTCGCCGAAGGAAGCTGCAAGCTCTGCCTCCGCCGAAGCTCCGATCTGAGCTTCGATTTGCCTCCGCCGAAGGAAGCTTGCCCCGCTCTGCCTCCGCGGAAGGCAGCTTGCTCCGACCTTGGTAATAAATCCCGATCTTCCCTCCTCTCATTCATTTCATCTTCCCTCTTAAATTCTTTCCCACATATTCTTATCCCCCGATTTTTAGGTCGCTTTATCTGTTTCCTTTAGCTCCGCTGTTCCTCCTCGGCAAGCTCCTTCTTCAACATTCTCAGAAGGTAAACTTCTTCGATATTTTCATCGATCTGCTTTACGTACTACAACACTATCATGGTTTGAATGACTCTACTAGAATGACATCAAGAGAGGTGTTAGCAATTACACTCTCTATTTTATCTCAAAATGAGTCCATTAGAGGAACCATGGAGCGATTTCAACATTTATCGGAGACTATTAGCAGGTATTTCTCCATTGGTCTGAATGCACTAGTAAGTTTAGCCTTTAAGATAGTTAAGCCTGAAGATCCCACACTTCAATCCATGCCTACACAAATTGTGAATGACAATCGTTACATGCTGTTTTTCAAGGTATATCTTAAACATCTTATTACTAACTTAGGATTATATAAGAGCTATTAAAACATTTTTATATTGAAACTCTCATTCATTAATTATTGAAATATTTTTATATTTAGGATTGTATAAGAGCTATTGATGAAATTCACGTTGATGCACGTGTATCTGAAATCGACAAAGTAGCCTATATTGGACGTTGAGGTTCTACCACACAGAATGTGATGACCATTTGTGATTTTAATATGTATTTTACATTTGTGATGGCCGGATGGGAAGACAACGCTCACGATAGTCGTGTTTTTAAATTTGCAACAAGACGTCAAACTCATTACTTCCCATACCCCCCTCTTGGGCGTTGTTATAACAAATATTTTAGATATTCCTGAGTTGTTACTAAAATATGTATTTTGTGCAGGTACGTAATATCTAGTTGACGCCGGATATCCTTTACAAAGGGGTTATCTAAAGCCTTATGCCGACACGAAGTACCACATTCCGGACTTCGAGAGTTTAAGCGGGGTTGCACGTGGTAGAAAGAAAATTTTTAACAAACGACTCTTTTTTACGTTGTGTCATTGAGAGGTCATTCGGGATATGAAAGAAGTGGGTGATATTACGTGACATGCCAACCTACCCATTTGCGAAACAAGTAAAAATAGTTGTGGCAATAATGGCTCCGTATAACTACATACGACGACACCACTCACGCTCCGATGAGGATTTTGCATCTGTGGATGAAAACTTGCATCATATTCCACAAGAATCATTTGAATTCCATGTCGGACGACCCATACCTCAGGATGAATCAGAACATCCTTACAGACACGAAGGTGAAGGTGCAAGGGAAATGACGACATTGCGAGACCAGATAGCGGACGAAATTGTGCGATCATGACACTGCTTCTCGTGAGTGCAGTTGTTGTATAGCGAAGTTCAAAGTTAGTTTTTTGAAATAGCAATTTTTTGTACTTTGGCGATAATTTGCTGATGAGCAACTTATCCTGATAATCTGCTGATAAGCAGCTGATTCGGATAAGCTGTTTGGCTGTTTGGTTGGCGCTTATGAAAAACAGCTGATTCTGGAAAATTGACCATTTTGTCTCTGTTTTGAATAAGCAGTTTAGCTGTTTGGTTAGTGCGTTTTGTAAACAACTTATTTGGAAATTTTTTTTAATTAAATGAATAATCTGTGCAGCAGAATTTGTTATTTTCTCAATAAAATTAAAGATCACTGTTCAAACAAGAAAATACCAAAAAGTTGATTTATATTTATATAACTAAAACATATATAATCACATCAAACGAATATGCTACACATACAAAAGTCAAATGCACCTGCATATACTAATACAAAGTATAATGAGAATCCATAAAAAAGAAAAAAATAACATGTTAAAATGACAAGTAAAAATATGATAATGTTAACTTTATAATGTAGCAGCATATCACGTCCCATGCCACCTGGCTCTGAAACTACATAACCCTGAGCAAATCTGTCCGATTGGGATACCGTAGAAATAGAAGCACTCGAACCAGATGCAGTGTTCTGAAATGTTGATATCGACGAACTCCGATCTGGGTTATCCTTCTGGGATATCATAGAAATAGACTCCTTGTCGGCCCACCTGAAGAAACTGCAGTCCTCCTGTTGTTGTGCCCACCTCAGACACCTGTAAAATTGCCTTCCAAAACTGTGTCTGGCGTGACGTGAGTAGCAAGGATGGTAGTCCTCACCGACACATCACTTTCTCGGACTTCCCTGAATATCTGCAACTCATTGTCCTGCAGATATTAAAATAAGAATAGATCAGTCCAAAAATTGAGGAAAATGACATACAACATTGTACAACAGGTAGTAAGATCCAACAAAAATTATAACCATACATAATGTTGTCAAGTCGGACAGATTTATGACACAAAAATATTTATGGCTTTCAGAGATTGTGAAACCCATTCATTTTAACTCAAGATAAAGTATAAACTATCTGCTGCTCATCTTTAAAGAGGTGGTTGCCCTTGGAGTCATAGGTCATCCAAGCTGCTTAATCGCCATGGAAACTCTTTTCATCTCTACAAATCAATTCTTATGTATTATAAAAAGGGTAGCATTTACATACATTCCACCCAATTCTTATGTATTTACATATCTAACTGAACTTGTTTCTACGTTTATGCCACCCAAATCTATCATATCACATAAAAAACATAGGAATTGAGTGGTATGCATGTAAATCTTTCAAAAAAAAAAAAAAACCCATGAGTACTGATATTAAGGCCTACGACATAACTAGCAAGTGAACATATCAAAGGTAAGAATCCTCAACCATGTGTCACATGTATATAATGTTCATGTATGTGGTGCTTTTGTAGCATTACGATTTCTAGATTTTCAGTAACCAACAGTACGACGCTATGGTTCACAAGTCATTCAGAGTTGGGGTTAAAGCCACCAACAACCTACAATAATGAAACGAGCAACTACTAATCAACTATTGGTTTAAAAGTTTCAGCTATATAAGCATGAGTATAGTGATATACATCATTCCCTTAAACCCTCGTATTTTCCAACTTATAAGCCAACATGATATTCCAACACAGATCATTCACCCTTTGAAATTAATGCATAGAGTTTGGGAAGCATGTGTGTATATGCACCATAAATCAGGTTTTCATTTGAAACTTAGCTTAACATGGATAAATACATAATGATTAAAGAAACTGTGTTTGTTCATTGTAGTTTAGGTGCCATATGTGTAAATAAAAAAATTTCTGATAACAGATTATTAAAATTGTGCAAAAATTCGATGATGTATAAAGTAAACACAAAGTGTAGTAGTAGTTTTCTTTGCATTCTTACATGTTCCCATAAGCCACGAATTAAATTCTGAAGCATAAATATCAAGATATTAACGGACATTCCTCTAAGGGAGACTCTTAGTACAACTTCAGTGTATATGCATTGTTCAAATGCACGCATTAACAACTCATCTGAATTGTTCAGTCAAGCCCGGAGTCTATAATTACTTCAAGTCCTCATACATTTATCATAAAAAGAATGTTTCATTTTTAAATCATCTACTTGCCTTAAGACAGAATAAATCAATAATATATGTATATATTATTGGCCCGATCATTGAAAATGAAAAAAACTTATTGCTCAATTTATATATCTGAGATTCAACTAAGAGTTCAAGAAGACCGCTTTACATTCATAGATAAAATGATTGTAAGGGGATGATTATATAAAAAAAACAAAAGGCCATATTTAGAACCTATGTAAAAAAAATCAGAAATGAAAGAGTCCATATTTTCAAAGCCTCAATATTTTGCAAAATTTAAAAGGCCCTCTATCAAATTCTCTAAACAACAATTCCTTTCCTAATTCTGGTGCTAATTAAATGGTGTATTGCTGTAAATTTGTATTTAAACAAATACACACATGTATTTAGATGTGCATATTTGTTTACAACATAAAGAGTCATTAAAATTTAATATGCTTTGCGTGAGAATCAAGTGGAAATATAAATACATGTATTTAGATGTTAAATTGATAAAAACAGAATCTAGTAGCTGCCTTTCCCAAAAAAAAATTTAAATACCTGTTTTGTTTTGACGTAAGGAACACATCAGCACATTGAAACTCAGAACTCAAAGAAAACCAAAGAAATGAAAATTTACATACATACCACTAAATTCCTCTATATATACATATTTGACACCTAAACTTTATTTATTTATTTTTTCATAGAACCTTACCTGTGTATAAAAGAGGTATATATCACTTTCTGAAGCTGAGCATGTGGTATTTCTGATGTGAAATGTAAGGTTTGGGTTCTATGAATATAAAAGGTAAACTTTAGATGCTAGATATGTAAATACATATGAATTGGGTGGTATGTAAGTAATTATCTCGAATAAAGGTAAGCATGAAAAACTTCAACAGTTGACTAGCATTTTGGATATAAGGCACAAACACTTCAGGATAACAATATTTCGAGTGGTAAGCATGTAAATGTCCATGTAATTTATTTAAAACCTAAAATATAATGATCATTAAAATCATTCTAAATGAATTCAGTAAGTGACATTTCTAATAATTGATCCAACAAAAGGCCTCAGCAATATTTAAATTGAAAAGGAGATTCATATGTAGATCACTCAATTTTCATGTATTTGTATTTCTAGCACTTGACTTAAATTCTTTTTATACATGCCACTCAATACTTATGTATAGATTTATTGACAGACATATAAATGCATAAGAATTGCTTGGTACTGTATGTAAACCTTCCTATTTTATCTCTTGCAAGACATCAATCACAAAATCAAAATTTTGAACCTGTTTGAGCAAAATTCATCTTCCAAGGACTTGGGATGATAGGGTACATTGATAATTCAATAAATTTAGATTCAAAGAATACATGTAGCATGAGCCACCTGGAGTTAATAGAAATTCCAGTGTATGCATATTCTCTATAGAAATTTCATAATGGATGCTAATGATAGAGGCCATCACAAACAATCATCTTTATATTCAGCAATGCATGATTAAGATAAATAAGCTCAATATGTTAAAGCTATTAAATAGAACCGGATATTAACAAATACTATTTTATAAAATAGCACTTTCTGTTTTTTGTAATTTGGGACAAATATAAATTATTCCTCAAATCCTGAACCGAAATGCAGCCTTATATAGAAGCTAGGGGACATGCACGTCAATGCTTCCACAAANCGGATATCCTTTACAAAGGGGTTATCTAAAGCCTTATGCCGACACGAAGTACCACATTCCGGACTTCGAGAGTTTAAGCGGGGTTGCACGTGGTAGAAAGAAAATTTTTAACAAACGACTCTTTTTTACGTTGTGTCATTGAGAGGTCATTCGGGATATGAAAGAAGTGGGTGATATTACGTGACATGCCAACCTACCCATTTGCGAAACAAGTAAAAATAGTTGTGGCAATAATGGCTCCGTATAACTACATACGACGACACCACTCACGCTCCGATGAGGATTTTGCATCTGTGGATGAAAACTTGCATCATATTCCACAAGAATCATTTGAATTCCATGTCGGACGACCCATACCTCAGGATGAATCAGAACATCCTTACAGACACGAAGGTGAAGGTGCAAGGGAAATGACGACATTGCGAGACCAGATAGCGGACGAAATTGTGCGATCATGACACTGCTTCTCGTGAGTGCAGTTGTTGTATAGCGAAGTTCAAAGTTAGTTTTTTGAAATAGCAATTTTTTGTACTTTGGCGATAATTTGCTGATGAGCAACTTATCCTGATAATCTGCTGATAAGCAGCTGATTCGGATAAGCTGTTTGGCTGTTTGGTTGGCGCTTATGAAAAACAGCTGATTCTGGAAAATTGACCATTTTGTCTCTGTTTTGAATAAGCAGTTTAGCTGTTTGGTTAGTGCGTTTTGTAAACAACTTATTTGGAAATTTTTTTTAATTAAATGAATAATCTGTGCAGCAGAATTTGTTATTTTCTCAATAAAATTAAAGATCACTGTTCAAACAAGAAAATACCAAAAAGTTGATTTATATTTATATAACTAAAACATATATAATCACATCAAACGAATATGCTACACATACAAAAGTCAAATGCACCTGCATATACTAATACAAAGTATAATGAGAATCCATAAAAAAGAAAAAAATAACATGTTAAAATGACAAGTAAAAATATGATAATGTTAACTTTATAATGTAGCAGCATATCACGTCCCATGCCACCTGGCTCTGAAACTACATAACCCTGAGCAAATCTGTCCGATTGGGATACCGTAGAAATAGAAGCACTCGAACCAGATGCAGTGTTCTGAAATGTTGATATCGACGAACTCCGATCTGGGTTATCCTTCTGGGATATCATAGAAATAGACTCCTTGTCGGCCCACCTGAAGAAACTGCAGTCCTCCTGTTGTTGTGCCCACCTCAGACACCTGTAAAATTGCCTTCCAAAACTGTGTCTGGCGTGACGTGAGTAGCAAGGATGGTAGTCCTCACCGACACATCACTTTCTCGGACTTCCCTGAATATCTGCAACTCATTGTCCTGCAGATATTAAAATAAGAATAGATCAGTCCAAAAATTGAGGAAAATGACATACAACATTGTACAACAGGTAGTAAGATCCAACAAAAATTATAACCATACATAATGTTGTCAAGTCGGACAGATTTATGACACAAAAATATTTATGGCTTTCAGAGATTGTGAAACCCATTCATTTTAACTCAAGATAAAGTATAAACTATCTGCTGCTCATCTTTAAAGAGGTGGTTGCCCTTGGAGTCATAGGTCATCCAAGCTGCTTAATCGCCATGGAAACTCTTTTCATCTCTACAAATCAATTCTTATGTATTATAAAAAGGGTAGCATTTACATACATTCCACCCAATTCTTATGTATTTACATATCTAACTGAACTTGTTTCTACGTTTATGNCATTCCACCCAATTCTTATGTATTTACATATCTAACTGAACTTGTTTTTACATTTATACCACCCAAATCTATTATATCACATAAAAAACATAGGAATTGAGTGGTATGCATGTAAATCTTTCAAAAAAAAAAAAAAACCCATGAGTACTGATATTAAGGCCTACGACATAACTAGCAAGTGAACATATCAAAGGTAAGAATCCTCAACCATGTGTCACATGTATATAATGTTCATGTATGTGGTGCTTTTGTAGCATTACGATTTCTAGATTTTCAGTAACCAACAGTACGACGCTATGGTTCACAAGTCATTCAGAGTTGGGGTTAAAGCCACCAACAACCTACAATAATGAAACGAGCAACTACTAATCAACTATTGGTTTGAAAGTTTCAGCTATATAAGCATGAGTATAGTGATATACATCATTCCCTTAAACCCTCGTATTTTCCAACTTATAAGCCAACATGATATTCCAACACAGATCATTCACCCTTTGAAATTAATGCATAGAGTTTGGGAAGCATGTGTGTATATGCACCATAAATCAGGTTTTCATTTGAAACTTAGCTTAACATGGATAAATACATAATGATTAAAGAAACTGTGTTTGTTCATTGTAGTTTAGGTGCCATATGTGTAAATAAAAAAATTTCTGATAACAGATTATTAAAATTGTGCAAAAATTCGATGATGTATAAAGTAAACACAAAGTGTAGTAGTAGATTTCTTTGCATTCTTACATGTTCCCATAAGCCACGAATTAAATTCTGAAGCATAAATATCAAGATATTAACGGACATTCCTCTAAGGGAGACTCTTAGTACAACTTCAGTGTATATGCATTGTTCAAATGCACGCATTAACAACTCATCTGAATTGTTCAGTCAAGCCCGGAGTCTATAATTACTTCAAGTCCTCATACATTTATCATAAAAAGAATGTTTCATTTTTAAATCATCTACTTGCCTTAAGACAGAATAAATCAATAATATATGTATATATTATTGGCCCGATCATTGAAAATGAAAAAAACTTATTGCTCAATTTATATATCTGAGATTCAACTAAGAGTTCAAGAAGACCGCTTTACATTCATAGATAAAATGATTGTAAGGGGATGATTATATAAAAAAAACAAAAGGCCATATTTAGAACCTATGTAAAAAAAATCAGAAATGAAAGAGTCCATATTTTCAAAGCCTCAATATTTTGCAAAATTTAAAAGGCCCTCTATCAAATTCTCTAAACAACAATTCCTTTCCTAATTCTGGTGCTAATTAAATGGTGTATTGCTGTAAATTTGTATTTAAACAAATACACACATGTATTTAGATGTGCATATTTGTTTACAACATAAAGAGTCATTAAAATTTAATATGCTTTGCGTGAGAATCAAGTGGAAATATAAATACATGTATTTAGATGTTAAATTGATAAAAACAGAATCTAGTAGCTGCCTTTCCCAAAAAAAAATTTAAATACCTGTTTTGTTTTGACGTAAGGAACACATCAGCACATTGAAACTCAGAACTCAAAGAAAACCAAAGAAATGAAAATTTACATACATACCACTAAATTCCTCTATATATACATATTTGACACCTAAACTTTATTTATTTATTTTTTCATAGAACCTTACCTGTGTATAAAAGAGGTATATATCACTTTCTGAAGCTGAGCATGTGGTATTTCTGATGTGAAATGTAAGGTTTGGGTTCTATGAATATAAAAGGTAAACTTTAGATGCTAGATATGTAAATACATATGAATTGGGTGGTATGTAAGTAATTATCTCGAATAAAGGTAAGCATGAAAAACTTCAACAGTTGACTAGCATTTTGGATATAAGGCACAAACACTTCAGGATAACAATATTTCGAGTGGTAAGCATGTAAATGTCCATGTAATTTATTTAAAACCTAAAATATAATGATCATTAAAATCATTCTAAATGAATTCAGTAAGTGACATTTCTAATAATTGATCCAACAAAAGGCCTCAGCAATATTTAAATTGAAAAGGAGATTCATATGTAGATCACTCAATTTTCATGTATTTGTATTTCTAGCACTTGACTTAAATTCTTTTTATACATGCCACTCAATACTTATGTATAGATTTATTGACAGACATATAAATGCATAAGAATTGCTTGGTACTGTATGTAAACCTTCCTATTTTATCTCTTGCAAGACATCAATCACAAAATCAAAATTTTGAACCTGTTTGAGCAAAATTCATCTTCCAAGGACTTGGGATGATAGGGTACATTGATAATTCAATAAATTTAGATTCAAAGAATACATGTAGCATGAGCCACCTGGAGTTAATAGAAATTCCAGTGTATGTATATTCTCTATAG
>JXCR01085028.1:12956-28517 GCA_002079205.1 Phalaenopsis hybrid cultivar | reverse complement strand
TAGGTGATGTGAATGTGTTTTGCTGCTGCAGATTCATATTGAAGTTGTCCCTTGCCGCGCTGCCCACGATGTTTGCTTCGAGCCTCTAGTAATAGCACCTCCTGGCTTAATTTTAGTTTTGAACATGCTCCTAACCACTAGGTTATCCTAAACTAAGGCATAATGTATCAGAGTAACANACTGTAAATGACCATCTCAACAACATTATGCATCAAGGTACTGACTTTAATGCAGCAGGGCTACCTATTCTATTTGGCAAGCATGGGTTAGGCACCCAAATTTTTAGTTTCTGTAATTCNACTGTAAATGACCATCTCAACAACATTATGCATCAAGGTACTGACTTTAATGCAGCAGGGCTACCTATTCTAGTTGGCAAGCATGGGTTAGGCACCCAAATTTTTAGTTTCTGTAATTTCCACTGCTGAAGGGTGCTAATTTTTTACTATAAGGATATTCTTTATTTTATTTATTTGTTTATTATTTTTTTTTGCTGAATTTGGTCAAGCTGAATCACTCACATTGGAGAACTGATCCGCCATTTTCAGAAATAATAAGCATGCTATTTTGAGTGATTTGGTCTGACTGGATTGACTAGAGTAGACATATTTCTTTTTTTTGCAGGTAAACCTGTGGCTGGAACGGGTACCCAGCTTCCAGAAAAGACTATCAAGAAGGCTATTGATGCTTCAAAGACATTATCACAAGTTTGTTTGCCTGGTGATTTTAATAGTTTTAACCTGCACTTAGAGCCATTTTCTGGAAATAGAAGTTCAAATGATCCCATGTCTGTCATTCCTGATAGCTTTGACAACGACATAAATTCATACAGTGCCTCTATGAAAGAACATCCATGTATGGGCTTCGATGAATCTGAGATGGTACCTCAAAANTGGAAATAGAAGTTCAAATGATCCCATGTCTGTCATTCCTGATAGCTTTGACAACGACATAAATTCATACAGCGCCTCTATGAAAGAACATCCATGTATGGGCTTCGATGAATCTGAGATGGTACCTCAAAATGATGCGAAAGGGAACAGCTTGCTTATAACTGATGTGGATGAGGTTGATGAGCTAAAATGTTTTTCTCAGAATGATGCATACAATCTTGAAGTTCTTGCTCCAGGTACAGAGGATGCACTTGCTGATTTAATGATTACCGTTGTTGAACCTGCCAAGCATGTTTCTCCAGTTGAAGAGACTAATGCAGATTTCATAAAGAACACAGCAGAGAAATCAAACCATTTAACTGAAGATCTTATCTCCATGGATGCTGCCTGTGTTATGCAGAGTAGCTTTCTGCATTTTAATCATGAATCTAAGCAAAATGCTGAAGATGTAAGTTTCCAAGTGCCTTTAGGGAAGGTCCCTAGTCTAGCTGAAAATTTTGAGCAGTGCACTCCTGCTCTCTGCACTGTTCTTGACAATTTAGTTGATAATGAAATTTCTAAGGAAGCTATTGAAAGTCACAATACATTTGGATCCATAAAGGAGAAACGTATAACTTATAGACCCATTGAGGTTAATTTTGGTATGCAGGAAATCAATAAAGCTGAACCTATGAGTGAGAAGGACAACCATTCATTGCCTTGCACACCAAAGGGTGTTACTGGAGGGATACTGGTTGATACAATTGAAGCTCAGAGACTCAACTTGTCAGAAACTATATTATTCAAAAATTTTAATAATTCTGTTGGTCTGGAGATGAAATCTAATAGAATACCCTTGGTTGCAGTTGAAAATTATCAATCCAGTCATATAAATTACCATGCAGATTCTAGGATGCTTGCTTTGGATGAAGTTAAGACTACTGAACCAGAAATCAATTTAAGAAATATTCCAAATCGATCTGGCTTTGAGGCCAACTGGCTCACAGCTGCTCCCAAGGCCTCTCAAAATCAGGATGTGGATAAAAATGTGAAAGGAACTATTGATATGCCTCAGGCTAATCGTTCCCCTTTGTGTTTCAATGAAGACTCTAGGGATGCTGTTAATCTGTTTTCTTTGCCTGGACTATGCTCTCCAGTCCAAGTAAAAGCGAGGATAAAAGAAATTCCTGAAGGAAGCAAAGCATTTGCTCATAGTCAGCTACAGCCTTCTTACAAGAGCCGCTCTCTTACGGAAAATTTATCCTTCTCCGAAAAGAATTTTGTATTACAACCAACAACTAACAATGACGGTAAAAATTCTCCTAATGATGACCTCTATAAGAGAAGCCTTTCTGATGGCTCATTGACTAAAAGGTTGAGCTGGAATGACGGGGATATGGAGCTTGTTGGATGCTATTTGCATCCAGAACCTGTATTGTCCATAATGTTAACAGAAAACGGAAATCAATTACAACTTAGTGTCTTATGTGGCTTTCCTGACGGGAACAATAGACATATTTTTATGTATGCTATTTCTGATCAAAAGCAGAGGAGAGGCTGTCCTTCCTTTCTTGGTTACACTGCACTTGTGTTACCCCTTGTAAGGAACCAATGGAACAGAAATGTAAGCATTTAAACAGAATTTATATAGCTTTCCATACGCTCTTTATAGCTTGTTACTGGTTTCAGAAGGATTTTCTAACTTAAACAGAGTTGAATTATGTCTCCTTCATTCAGATTCCTTTTGAAAGATCTGCATTACAGTTGACTCCTGATGGGCAGTCACTGATTTTTGTCAACAGCATCAAAGTACCACGATGCAGGTTTTATATAAATACTGTCAATTTTTGGAATTGATATTGTTATAACATCAATCGATGTTCTTTATGCTATTTCTAATTGAGCAAGTAAATTATTAGGGAAAAAAATATCAGATGTTTATGTTCAAACTGCGTATCCGAGTCTTCTGAAGTAACAACCCTAGAAATTGCTCATGTAAATTTTGGTTATGTTTCAACAATGGCAAAGTTGACAACCGGGAAGGGAGTTTCTTGCATGTCAGTTTGCGAGCCAAATTTTCTCGTAGCAGCTGAAGAGATGGGGGGACTGCATATTTGGGTAATGGACTTAACGTGGAGGTAAGTATTCTCCTTATTTTCAAGTGCTCAGGTTTTTTCTCGTAACAGTATCTGACACAATTAAATGGCCCTCACTACACACCACTGCTATTATCATTGAAACTAAGATGTAAGATTCAGAGCCTCACCTTAATATTTTAGCATTGATTGAAGTATCAAAATAGTCCTCGACTACCTACATGGGGCCATTTTAATCCCATAGTTTATAGAAATATCAAAATAGTCTCTAACTAAAAGTAAAATTGCGCTCTAGTAGTCCTTCGTAGAGACTATTTTAGCCATAAATTAAAAAGTTTGCGACTATTTTGACACTTCTATAAACTCTGGGACCAAAACGACCTCATCTAAATAGTCAGAGACTATTTTGACAGTTTATTCTTTTAGCATTTTTAGTTTTGTTTTTGATCAAATGATAGAATTTTCAACTTTCTTTGCTACTTCATGCTTTATATTTTTTGATTGGAATCATATTTATTCGCAGTTCTATTATTTATTTTAATTTTGGAGATGCAATTCCATTACTTCCTCCGAACAGCTGTTATGCAATCACTCACTTTACTTTTTGTTTCATTGTATGAACGGAATAAATTTAGTGCTCTTCCTATTTAAAATTCAAATATCCCTCAGCTCAAAAGTTGAAGGGTTGATGTCTTTTCCAAAATTTTCTCCTTAATAATTTTTTTGTCGGGTAAATTATATACACTAGATGAATTTCATTGTAATCAATGTTGCCAATTATTGAACATTATAGGTAAACGGGATTCAAATCCTCACCACTTATTATGGCATAACCCAGAATTGCTTGAATCCTACTTGTAGTTCTATTTTTGATGGCTGTCATTGAATCCACTTTAAATGACTTTGGCGCTGGTGGATTTAATCTCAGGTTCCCAACCATCCAAGGGAGAATAATTAATTGGGATGAGCTATAATTGGATAATGTGATAACTATGGTAATTTGAGAGGAAGTGCATCCGAGGTTTTGACAATTGCAACATAAATTTTTAGAATCACAAGCTCTGCATTTCCTTATTTTTTATCATCTGATTCTTGTTTATGTTATGGTCAGTCTGCAATATTTTTATCAACCATTAAATTTGTTAGAGAAAATGCTATGACATACTTCTCACTCACTTTTCTTTAGATGTGAATGTGCTATCATTATTATGCTTTTGCCAAAATGATCCATTAACTTTTAGTGGATAATTTAGGGTCTGTTTGGGGCAGCTTATAAGTGCGGCGGCGTTTTTGAAAACGCCGCCGTACCGTTTTTTTAGCGCGTTTGGGGAGTTTTTTTTGTAAACGTCGTTTGAAAATGGAGTAAAACGTGATCGTGAGAATCGACCCGCGATCAGCGTTTCGAACGCCCGCTTTTACGCGACTGCCCCTCCCTCGTGCTCTAATACTTGGCTTCAGACTCATATTCGCCACTTTGCTCCGCTCTGCCTCCGCCGAAAGAAGTTTTTTGCCGAAGGAAGCTGCAAGCTCTGCCTCCGCCGAAACTTCGATCTGAGCTCCGATCTGCCTCCGTCGAAGGAAGCTTGCCCCGCTCTGCCTCTGCGGAAGGCAGCTTGCTCCGACCTTGGTAATAAATCCCAATCTTGCCTCCTCTCATTCATTTCATCTTCCCTCTTAAATTCTTTCCCTGATATTCTTATCCCCCGATTTTTAGGTCTGCTTTATCTGTTTCCTTTAGCTCCGCTGTTCCTCCTCGGCAAGCTCTTTCTTCAACATTCTCAGAAGGTAAACTTCTTCGATCGCACATTTATTCCTCTTCTTCGTAGTAAGCATTATTTCATTTCATGGAGAGGTAGATCAACGAATATCTCATGAAATATTCATTTACTTTTGATCTATTCTAATGTGATTTGTCCTTATAAGTAAAATGAGGATGTTGATTAGGGATTGAGGTTCATGCATTTGTTATTTTTTAAAATGGGTTGTCGATTTGTTTGTGAAAAATTCAAAAAATGCAACTTGTAGGGTTTAGCTTAGTAAAAGTTTATCTTTTCATTTTAAATGTTTATTTCTGCTCTTCTTTTTGTTACTCAAAACTATCAAATTTATTGTAAATATCACCAACCTATACCATTAATTTCATGTCATCAGAAAATCTGAACATGTAAGACCACAACTTTCTTCTATGCAATCAAAACCTGTTTGAAAAAACTTTGATGCATTGATTCATAAAGATATGATGTTAAAAATTCTTGAAATCATTATGATTTACATAAGAATCTAGTATTTTGCTGTTGTATTTGACTTTGTATTTTTTTTGGCAATAAAAGTTGATTGGTAAACTCAAGTTTTATTTTGTAATATTGCCATATATATGTATATAATATTGAGAACTAGCTGAATTTTTAGTCAATATTGGAGTTTTAGGGTCATGTTATTAAATGCATTTTTTTCTTATTTAACCTTTCACTACTAAGTACCACAATGAATAAGGGCAAAGGAGTTGGATCATCTGCGATGTGGGACAGGGAAACAACAAATATTTTCTGTGATCTCTGTCTTAAGGAGGTGGAGCTAGGAAATAGACCTACGACATATTTTAACAAAGAAGGTTGTAATAATGTTTTTGTCAAATTCAAAGAACTCACAGGCAGAGACTACGACAGGATGAAATTTAAGAACAAGTGGGATCAATTAAAGAAGGATTGAAAAATTTGGAAAGAACTTAAGAGGGGAACTACAGGTTTGGGCGGATATCCATTGAAACAAACGATAGATGCTCCTGAGGAGTAATGGACTGAGAAACTATAGGTAAAAACTTACCCTATACCATTTCCTTATTTTAATTTGAGTTATATTGAAATGATTTAACTAATTAACTTTTCTTCACCATGCAGGTTGTGCCAGCAGCTAAGAAATTCAAAATGAATGGTATTGATCCAGTAATGGAAGAGAAGTTGGATGGTATGTTTAAAGGGGTTGTTGCAACGACAACACATGCTTTCACCCCATCTGAATATGAGTTTATTGGCACAATTAATGCTCTTAGAACTGATAATACAAGTGGCTCAGGAGAAGTACCTTGTCAAATCCATAGGTCAGTTGATGAAAGGCTTGCTGAATCCTCATCCATTCCAAAACGGCGTAGAGTGGAGAAAAAGAAGAAAGGAGCGGCATTCGTCAGAAACACAATTGAAAAACTTACTGAATCCTTCTCTGTTAGGCTTTATGCATCATAGGATGTATCCGTTGAGGGGTGTCTTCGAATCCTAAATACACATGCTGAGGTGAAGGAAAATAGAAAATTTTATCTCAACTGTGTTAAGTTACTACAAGATCCAGTCCGTAGAGAATTTTTTGTGAAGTTGGAGGCAAAATATCAAGTCGATTTCTTACGTTCTTTCATGGAGAACTGAATGTTTAGAAAGCTTGTCGTTTTGTTATCTCAAAACTGATTGTATTGTTGTAACGTGGATTGCTATTTGTTTTTCTAGCACTTCTTTTATTTCACTCTTTATATTTAACTGGATGTTTTTACTCAAAACTTATTGTACTGATTGTACTGGTTGTACTCTTGCTTCTAGATGTCTTTAAGGTATTAACTATTATCTTTGAACTACTTTTGGTAGGATGAATCTAAAACATTTGCACTATGTTAGAAAGATTGTGTTTTTTCTTACTTTGCTAAATGACTACTACTTCACATACATCGAACGAACTCCATGTATGACATCAACATATGTTGGTGATAAATGAGTCAGTGAGTTACTACAAGGCCATCCGATACGTTTTACAAACATGTTTCGTATGACGAAAGATATTTTCATCGATCTGCTTTACGAACTACAACACTATCATGGTTTGAATGGCTCTACTAGAATGACATCAAGAGAGGTGTTAGCAATTACACTCTCTATTTTATCTCAAAATGTGTCAATTAGAGGAGCCATGGAGCGATTTCAACATTTATCGGAGACTATTAGCAGATATTTCTCCATTGGTCTGAATGCACTAGTAAGTTTAGCCTCTAAGATAGTTAAGCCTGAAGATCCCACACTTCAATCCATCCCTACACAACTTGCGAATGACAATCGTTACATGCTGTTTTTCAAGGTATATCTTAAACATCTTATTACTAACTTAGGATTATATAAGAGCTATTAAAACATTTTTATATTGAAACTCTCATTCATTAATTATTGAAATATTTTTATATTTAGGATTGTATAGGAGCTATTGATGGAATTCATGTTGATGCACGTGTATCTGAAATCGACAAAGTAGCCTACATTGGACGTTGAGGTTCTCCCACACAGAATGTGATGACCATTTGTGATTTTAATATGTGTTTTACATTTGTGATGGCCGGATGGGAAGACAACGCTCACGATAGTCGTGTTTTTAAATTTGCAACAAGACGTCGAACTCATTACTTCCCATACCCCTCTCTTGGGCGTTGTTATAACAAATATTTTAGATATTCCTGAGTTGTTACTAAAATATGTATTTTGTGCAGGTACGTAATATCTAGTTGACGCCGGATATCCTTTACAAAGGGGTTATCTAAAGCTTTATGCCGACACAAAGTACCACATTCCGGACTTTGAGAGTTTAAGCGGGGTTGCACGTGGTAGAAAGAAAATTTTTAACAAACGACTCTTTTTTATGTGGTGTCATTGAGAGGTCATTCGGGATATGAAAGAAGTGAGTGATATTACGTGACATGCCAACCTACTCATTTCCGAAACAAATAAAAATAGTTGTGACAATAATGACTCTGCATAACTACATACGACGACACCACTCACGCTCCGATGAGGATTTTGCATTTGTGGATGAAAACTTGCATCATATTCCACAAGAATCATTTGAATTCCATGTCGGACGACCCATACCTCAGGATGAATCAGAACATCCTTACAGGCACGAAGGTGAAGGTGCAAGGGAAATGACGACATTGCGAGACCAGATAACGGACGAAATTGTGCGATCATGACACTGCTTCTCGTGACTGCAGTTGTTGTATAACGAAGTTCAAAGTCAGTTTTTTGAAATAACAATTTTTTGTACTTTGGCGATAATTTGCTGATGAGCAACTTATCCTGATAATCTGCTGATGAGCAGCTGATCCGGATAAGCTGTTTGGCTGTTTGGTTAGCGCTTATGAAAAACAGCTGATTCTGGAAAATTGACCATTTTGTTTCTGTTTTGAATAAGCAGTTTAGCTGTTTGGTTAGTGCGTTTTGTAAACAACTTATTTGGAAATTTTTTTTTAATTAAATGAATAATTTGTGCAGCAGAATTTATTATTTTCTCAATAAAATTAAAGATCACTGTTCAGACAAGAAAATACCAAAAAGTTGATTTATATTTATATAACTAAAACATATATAATCACATCAAACGAATATGTATCAATCATATGAATAGTTTAATTAAAAGATATACAACTTTAAACCCTTCAAATGAATTTTCCCAAATTCCATTCAATTCATATAAACATGGACAATAAAGAAAAACAAACAATTCTTATGCATTAATATTTCGCTGAGGTAAACTAACTCAAAGTTGTGGTTATCAATCTCAATAGCCGAATTAAAAACTTCAGAATCCAAATTTCGGGCACGGTTTAAACTTCATAATCCAAACAGAAATAGTTATAGAAAATAAAATGAAGTAAAGACAAGTTTTGAAAGCAGAAATCAAATTTCTACTTAAAAACATAACAAAATTGCAAGAGTCTCAAGTTTAAATCCTGCTCTTGCATCAATACGCATCAATATACACAAGATTCAACAACTTTACAAAAAAGGTTAACAAAAATTGACTTTCTACTTCGCAAAAGTACAAAAAATTGTTATTTTAAAAAACTGACTTTGAACTTCGCCAAAGTACAAAAAATTGTTATTTCAAAAAACTGACTTTGAACTTCGCTATATAATAACTGCACCCACGAGAAGCAGTGTCATGATCGCACAATTTCGTCCGTTATTTGGTTTCACAATGTCGCCATTTCCTTTGCACCTTGACCTTCGTGCCTGTAAGGATGTTTTGATTAATCCTGGGGTATGGGACGTCCGACATGGAATTCAAATGCTTCTTGTAGAATATGATGCAAGTTTTCATCTACAGATGCAAAATCTTCATCGGAGCGTGAGTGGTGCCGTCGTATGTAGTTATGCAGAGCCATTGTTGCCACAACTATTTTTACTTGCTTCGAAAATGGGTAGGTTGACATGTCACGTAATATCATCCACTTCTTCTTTTATATCCCGAATGACCTCTCAATGACACAACGTAAAGAGGAGTGTCGTTTGTTAAAAATTTCTTTTCTACCACGTGCAACCCCGCTTGACCTCTCGAAGTCCGGAATGTGGTACTTCATGTCGGCATAAGACTTTAGATAACCCCTTTGTAAAGGATATCCGATGTCAACTAGATAATACTTACCTGCACAAAATACATATTTTAGTAACGACTTGGGAATATTTGATATATTTGCTATAACAACGTACCAGAAGGGGCGTATGGGAAGTAATGAGTTCGACATCTTATTGCAAATTTAAAAACACGACTATCGTGAGCGTTGCCTTCCCATTCGACCATCACAAATGTAAAAACCATATTAAAATCACAAATGACCATCACATTCTGTGTGGGAGAACCACAACGTCCAATGTAGGCTACTTTGTCGGTTCCAGATACACGTGTATCAACGTGAGTTCTATCAATAGCTCCTATACAATCCTGAATATAAAAATATTTCAATAATTAATGTATGAGAGTTTCAATATAAAAATGTTTCAATAGCTCCTATATAATCCTAATTTAATAATAAGATGTTTAAGATATACCTTGAAAAAAGACATGTAACGATTGTCATTCGCAATTTGTGTAGGGATGGATTGAAGTGTGGGATCTTCAGACTTAACTATCTTAGAGGCTAAACTTACTAGTGCATTCAGACCAATGGAGAAATACCTGCTGATAGTCTCCGATGAATGTTGAAATCGCTCCATGGCTCCTCTAATGGACTCATTTTGAGATAAAATACAGAGTGTAATTGCTAACACCTCTCTTGATGTCATTCTAATAGAGCCATTTAAACCATGATGGTGTTGTAGTTCGTAGAGCAGATCGATAAAAATCTCTTTCATCATACAAAACATGTTTGCAAAACGTGTCGGATGACATTGTAATAACTCACCGACCCATTTATCTCCAACATATGTTGATGTCATACATGGAGTTCGTTCGATGTATGTGAAGTAGTAGTCATATAACAAAGTAAGAATAAACACAATCTTTCTAACATAGTGTAAATATTCTAGATTCATTCTACCAAAAGTAGTTGAAAGATAATAGTTAATACCTTAAAGACATCTAGATGCAACAGTACAACCAATACAATCAGTACAATAAGTTTTGAGTAAAAACATCCAGTTAAATATAAAGAGTGAAATAAAAGAAGTGTTAGGAAAACAATTAACAATCCACGTTACAACAATACAATCAGTTTTGAGATATTAAAACAACAAGCTTTCTAAACATTCAGCTCTCCATGAAGGAACGTAAGAAATCGATTTAATATTCTGCCTCCAACTTCATAAAAAATTTTCGACGAACTGGATCTTGTTGTAACTTAACACAGTTGAGATAAAATTTTCTATCTTCCTTCACCTCAGCATATGTATTTATGATTCGAAGACACCCCTCAACGGATACATCCTGTGATGCATAAAGCTTAAAAGAGCAGGATTCAACAAGCTTTTCAATTGTGTTTCTGACGAATGCCGCTCCTTTTTTCTTTTTCTCCACCCTACGCCGTTTTGGAATGGATGAGGATTAAACAAGCCTTTCATCAACTGACCTATGAATTTGACAAGACACTTCTCCTGAGCCACTTATATTATCAGTTTCAAGAGCATTAGTTGTGTCAATAAACTCATGTTCAGATGGGGTGAAAGCATGTGCTCCCGTTGCAACAACCCCTTTGAACATACCATCCAGCTTCTCTTTCATTACTGGATCAATACCATTCATTTTGAATTTCTTTATTGCTGGCACGACTTGCATGGTGAAGAAAAGTTAATTAGTTAAATCATTTCAATATAACTCAAATTGAAATAAGCAAATGATATAGGGTAAGTCTCTACCTGTAGTTTCTCAGCCCACCACTCTTCAGGAGCATCTATCGTTCGTTTCAATGGGTTCCAGCCCAAACCTGTAGTTCCCCTCTTAAGTTCTTTCCAAATTTTCCAATCCTTCTTTAATTGATCTCTTTTGTTCTTAAATTTCATTCTGTCGTAGTCTCTGCCTGTGAGTTCTTTGAATTTGACAGAAATATTATTCCAACCTTCTTTATTAAAATATGTCGTAGGTCTATTTCTTAGCTTCACCTCCTTAAGACAGATATCACAGAAAATATTTTTTGTTTCTCTGTCCCACATCGCAGATGATCCAATTTCTTTGCTCTTATTCATTGTGGTACTTAGTAGTGAAATATTAAATAAGAAAAAAATGCATTTAATAACATGACCCTCAAACTCCAATATTAACTAAAAATTCAGCTAGTTCTCAATGTTATATACATATATATGAAAATATTACAAAATAAAACTTGAGTTTACTAATCAACTTTTATTGCCAAAAAAAATACAAAGTGAAATACAACAGCAAAATACTAGATTTTTTATGCAAATCGTAATGATTTCAAGAATTTTAACATCATATGTTTGTGAATCAATGCATCAAATTTTTTTCAAACAGGTTTTGATTGCATAGAAGAAAGTTGTGGTCTTACATGTTCAGGCTTTCTGATGACATGAAATTAATAGCATGGGTTGGTGATATTTAAAATAAATTTGATAGTTTTGAGTAATAAAAAGATGAGCAGAAATAAACATTTAAAATGAGAAGATAAATCTTTACTAAGCTAAACCCTACAGGTTGCATTTTTTTGAATTTTCCACAAACAAATCGACAGCCCATTTTAAAAATAACAAATGCATGAACCTGAATCCCTAATCAACATCCTCATTTTATTTACAAGGACAAATCACATTAGAATAGATCAAAAGTAAATGAATATTTCATGACATATCCGTTGATCTACCTCTCCATGAAAATGAAATAATGCTTACTGCGAAGAAGAGAAATAAATGTGCGATCGAAGAAGTTTATCTTCTGAGAATGTTGAAAGAGTTTGCCGAGGAGGAACAACGGAGCTAAAAGAAACAGATAAGACAAACCTAAAAATCGGGGGATAAGAATATCAGGGAAAAAATTTAAGAAGGAAGATGAGATGAATGAGATGAGGGAAGATCGAGATTTATTACCAAGGTTGGAAGAAGCTGCCTTCGGCGGAGGCAGAGCGGAGCAAGTTTCCTTCGGTGGAAAGCTTTCTTCGGCGGAGGCAGATCAGAGCTTCGGCGGAGGCAGAGCGTAGTAAGCTTCATTCGGCGGAGGCAGATTGGANATATATATATATATATTAATAGTATTTTAAGAAAATTTAATTGGCTACAAGGCCACGAAGATTTATAATCAATTAAAACTATTAATTAAGAAATTAGAATAAAAATTATTAATATAGATTCAAATGATGCTTTAATATAAATAATAAATTTTAAATCTTGTCTCAACCCTTTTCATCTTATGGCTGCATGATTATGTTTGTCAAAACGACCCTGTTAGTGAATAGCTCATGCTCGGTTCACTAAGCAAACAAGCCGAACACAAACACATTTTTTGAGCTCGAAATATAAACAAGCCGAACACGAGCTGAGTCTCAGCTCACACGTACTCGGCTCGTTTACACCACTAAATAGAAAAATATAAAATACATAATAAAAAAAAACATACAATTTATAATATTTTATCTTCATATCCTAAAAGTGATACAAACTTACAATTTTTAATTCATAGTTGCAACTAAGATATAACGAAATGAAATAATAAGTGCAAAAATAATATTTAGCGAATCACTTCTCCAAGAATAATGAAGACAAAAAAAGTGATGAAAGCTCTTTTATATGATAATTAAGAGATTGTTAAAAACAAAAATTATTAGGGACTAATCATAGATATGTTCTAATTTTATAAAAATAATTTTTTTGCATAACAAATGGGTACCACTCAGAAGTTACAATTCACTTTTTAATCCAAGCTTTTACTGCTATTATTGTGAAGGTCGAAAGTAAAGTCCTATTCATTCATCTTATTTAGAAATTAAGATGAATAAAATAATAAATAGAGCGACAATAGAAATTTTTTTGGATGTGAACGCACTGGGCTCGCTCCTATTCATTCATTCACTTCGGATGGATTCAATAATATATAATTAGGGCTGTCAATTTGGCTCGTTGTTCGCGAACGGCTCGTGTTCGGCTAGTTCGTTAAGCCTAATGAGCCGAACACGAACAAAGTTTTAAGCTCGAAATNGGAACTAATTGCAGAAATGTGATTTTTTGGGCCCATACATTTTAATGGCATAAAATAGTATGAGCTATGACATACATGCATGATGCGGCATAATCTGCAATTTTCATTGCAAATTTCAAAGCTTCAAAATAGCAATGCGCCATTTGTGTTATACAAGGGCAATAGTGGATGACACATAGCCTCAATATAACGGTCCCATTTCGATTACCCAAGGGAGACGAAGCGAAGAATCGTGGAAGTGGAAGCGAGGAGTCAAGCAAAGTAGAGACGAATCGAGAAGGTGAGGAAGCAGAAGAGGGGAGGGAAGCAATAATGTCGGGAAACTGAACGGTTAAGTTCGCCTATAAATTTATCGCGAGGGAGGCAAGAACTTACCAGGAGAATCGAACGACGATGTCGAGGGTTGCATTGCTAGGGTTGGGCCATGACGTTAATAGAGAAGCCGAATGAGCTGCGTCGGTGTCGAGTTGAGGAGTAGACGGCTGTTGTGTAGAGGAGGCAAGTGCGGNAGAGACGAATCGAGAAGGTGAGGAAGCAGAAGAGGGGAGGGAAGCAATAATGTCGGGAAACTGAACGGTTAAGTTCGCCTATAAATTTATCGCGAGGGAGGCAAGAACTTACCAGGAGAATCGAACGACGATGTCGAGGGTTGCATTGCTAGGGTTGGGCCATGACGTTAATAGAGAAGCCGAATGAGCTGCGTCGGTGTCGAGTTGAGGAGTAGACGGCGTCATTGTTGTGTAGAGGAGGCAAGTGCGAGAGTTACTGCGCACTCGAAGGAGAAAGGGGAGGAGTGGCTCTGTCGAGAGGTGGAAAGCGAACCTCGCGTGGCTGTTGTCGTGCAATGGAGGTCGCGCTGTCATTCTCTCGCAGGAAGAATGGGGTCGCTTGTGTAGGTCTTGACCAAGGTAATATTATATAAGAGAGTTTTTGCCATTAAATTATTTAATAAGAATTCTATTTATATATAATATGTCTCATTGCACAAGAACTAATACAAGGTTTGGAGGGCAAACGTAGAGGTGTAAATGGAGCACTCAAATTTGGTTCTAAAAAAAGCTTATGATAGTATTCTGTCTTGCANGTTTGGAGGGCAAACGTAGAGGTGTAAATGGAGCACTCAAATTTGGTTCTAAAAAAAGCTTATGATAGTATTGCTAAAGGCTTTAATTAATTTTTTTGTAACCTAATAAAGGTTTGGTTCAATTACAATTACTATTCTATTCTTATTAATGGGGAGCAACATGGGTTCTTCAAATCTAAAAGGAGCTTAAAGCAGAGTGATCCTCTCTCACAAAACATCTTTATTCTTGCTATGGACTACTTATCNGAGGCTACACTTCATGTTACTTCCATTGGATGATATTCTCAATCTCAAAGGCCTCCAAATTCTCTCAATTTGTCTGCTATGCAGATAGGAAGAAGAATCTCTTGCTCATCTGTTTTGTTCTTACAGGTTTTCATTGCAGATCTTGAGACAACTTTCATCAATGTTCAACATTCATTTACCTTTGGGTGGTTATAATTCTCTTGATCAATGCAACTGCAACTGACACAGAAGCAAACCCAAGATACGCGTCCAAAATCTCATTCCATACATCATATGTTGGTTTATCTGGATGGAGAGGAATCACGGGAAGCATCAGGGAGGCTGCCATGTAGCTGATACCATCTTGATTCATGTTAAGGCATTTATTTCTAAGGTGGTTAAGTATACTGCATCTGCTAAGTTCATTGCAGACCTAGAGGGCAGTTTAGAGCTTGTGATACTAACATCTCTAAGAGGTATATAGAACTAGTTTACTGGACAAGCCCACCTTTCCCTTTCATCAAAGCTGATGTGGATGACAACTTTAACAAGTGTACAACTGGTGTTGGTGGTATTTTTAGGAATCCGGAGGGTCATCCCTTATGTTTTCTGCTCCATGTGATCATATCAACGCTGCATTTTTAGAATTAGTTGCTGTTTTATATTGCGTAATGATTATTAAGAATTTGGGTTTTCTGCATTTCATGGTGTAAGTAGACTCTTTAACAACCTATCTTTGCTGCACATGATTCTCTTCTTTCCCTTGGCAGAACTAGATTTTTTGGAGGAGAATTTTGGGACTGTTTCCCCACTTCAACCTGAAATGGTGTCATATGTTAGA
>JXCR01085028.1:0-12276 GCA_002079205.1 Phalaenopsis hybrid cultivar | reverse complement strand
TTTCAGGATTTCAAAGTTTAGGTTTTCACGATTGGACATGGAAAAATCAAATGGGGATAACTCAAAATTATGAACAATTATTTAAGGAATTCAAATGAAAGAAAAGTAGGGGATATCACAGATCCAGGAGAAACCCCGGAGATGTCCCAACTATCCTATTGTTCGGCTTTATGTCTTTGAAGAGATAATTATTTGATGTTTCAACCCTGCAAATTATTTAAANACTAATAATATTTCAATATTAATTATATAAAATAGTGTAATAAAAATTAAATAAATAAAATATTTTAAAATAAATATACCACTAACGAAAAAATCCTAATCGGCCTCTCATTCCGTCTCTCGAAACTTCTCTCGTTCGTTCGTCGCCCTCTCCCTCTCCCTCTTGCGACTTGCGACTATACTCCTCCAACGGCCGCGACAGCTTAGGGCTTGTTGTCTATGCTCTTCTATCTAATATGTACCTCTCCTTGTCGGCACCGTTGGCTCGATTGATTGGTATTCTTGCTTGTTTGCTTGATAGTCTTGCACGGCTGTTGTTTTGTTCGTTCGATAGTCTTGCACTACTGCTTGTTTGGAGACCTAGGTGTTCTCTTTGAGTATCTTTTCAGTATTATTTCATATTTATCTTCAGGTATACCTCTTGTCTTAAACTTTCTTAAATTTCTTTTAAATTTATGTAAATTTTTTAGTGATCTTAGGGCTTATAGAAGATTTATTTAGATTTAGTGGTTTTTTCATTATAATGTTAGATTTATTTAGATTTTCATTATAAAATTGGGGCTTTTGGATTAAGTGAGGTCAACACATTTAGATTTATGTGTATGTAAATCTGATTAAGTGGTTTCTTCATTATAGTGTTTAGATTTATATTTAGTTCCTACATGATATTCCTTAAAGGGTTTTGATGTGGTATGAAATCATCTGTCTTTATGGAATCTGTTGGCTAATATCTGTTTTTAAATGACGCTAAACTGGTACTTTCTTTTTCTTATGCATTATATTCTGCTACTGTTGTAGGCTTAGTGATTCAGTATGCTAATCTTGGATATGCATGATGAACGAACTGTCATTCTTTGACTAGAAATTGTTGTTCTTTTCATATCTTTGTTAAATAGCAAAATCTTAAGATCCCAAGATTGCATTCTAAAGTTTAAGGTGGTATGAATGCAAAAAATGGAAGTGTAGGTGTTAGACATATAATACATAAGAGTTGACTGGTATGTGTGTAAATTTGTAAAAAAAATAGAATATTTGTGGCCACAAGATTGAAAGGAAAATATGTGATACTGGGATTGAAAATATTTTAGGAAAATTTACATTTGGTTCAATATGTTTTAAAGTTGACATTAGATATGCAGCGTATTCTTATACTTTACATGCTTAACACCTGAACTTGGATATTTGTTTATACACGCACAGTCGCATAGATCATTGGCTCTCATGCATTCTTATATCTTAAACATGAGCTTCAGTTTTCCCATATATACTACATTTACTTATTTTTCAAAGGCAAAAATGCGTCTCTGCATATATTGATTCTGAATATCAAAAGATTACAAATGTAAATATCAAATTGTAGGTGTTAGATATGTAGCTGTATAAGAATTGTTCAAAATTACAATTTTGTTGGTTTGAGGAAGATTTGAAAGCTTTTGTGACTTGCTATTTTGACACTTGCTGTGCATAAATTGAGAAATGACTACTTGATGCTCTCCAATATTTATAGGATTTGTTTTTTTTAAAGAGGCAACTTTATGTGCTCGTCTGGTTGGATTAGATCTTCCACGAGTCATTTGAAAACACATGTTAATTCTCTCAATAACTAGCTTCTATAGTATATGCTCTTTTTCATCTTAAAACTGATATTGATATATCTTTCCTACCAGCAAGAATTAATGGAAAATGAATAACTTGAAGTGACTTTACCAGAGTAAATTGAGGGGAGAGAGGAAATCGTGTGGTATGGAATCATCTGTCTCACTGTTTGCTGCCCCATATTGTTACATTTTATGTCACTTGGTCTTAATGTATCAAATTGTCACATTTTATGCTCCATATTATGCTTGTGTTTTGTGATGAAACAACGTTTTCTGCAAGTGACAATGTCTTTTTAATTAAAAAATATATTTTATTTATCACACCAAGATTTATATGACATGGAGAAGACACAATGGAAGAATTTAACTTTTAATGAAATAAAATGAAGTCTTAGATGATTATTCTTACTCTTAATTTTGGAATGCAACATAAGTTCGCAACCATTTTAGGATAAAAATATGAAATGATGCTTTAGATGATTATTCTCCATTTTAGGATAAAAATATGAAATGATATCTTAGATGATTATTCTTACTCTTAATTTTAGAAGACAACACAAATTTGCAACAATTTTAAATCTTTTGGCACTTGAGTATTTGCACATCTAACACTATCAGCTTTAATCTCTTTGTGGATGTATTATTTACTGTTTTTAAGGGAGTTTGGTGTCCCATTTAAGTGTTGGGTTGCCCATCTTTTTTAGGCTTTTAAATTATTATATGGAGACTTTTAAATTGTTGTATGGAGGTTTTTGAAATGCATGTTTGTTGATTATGTATTGTTTGAGTACTAATTTACATTCACTGATATTGAAGTTTTGTTTTGGTTCCTTTGTATTTGTCAGGAATGCACTTATCCATGCTTATGGGTCTTTTGGAGATGCTTCTGGTGCACATTAAGTGTTTGACAGAATGTCTGATCGGGATGTTGTGTCTTGGTCCTCAATGATTCATTTCTAGGATGCAATTTGAGGAATTTATCAGACCTAGTGAGATTACACTTGTTTCATTGTTGTCTGTTTGCAGCTTCTTCTCTTCTTTCAGAGAGTGAATGGTTTGAGTGCTATAAATGTAAAAAATAAAGTTTAGATGTTAGATATGTAAATATGTAGGAATTTAGTGGTATGTATGTAATGTCTCAATTAATTATACATCATTTTGTATGCAGGAAATTAGTTTAGTTTGCAGGCGATGACACCTTTGGAGGCGAATATACGACTTATACTTTGAGTATCATTTCATTGTTTTCATGTCAAACTTCTCTTTATTTATGATGGGAAAATGACGGAATTTCATTGGATTTATATTTTTTGGGGCATTTACCTAAACTTTAATATTTACATTTACCACTTTTACCAACTTTTTAAAAATCAAATGCTTCTTTTTATACATTTAGGTGGTAAAAATGTAATATCTAGCTAATAGAGAATACCTACATTGGTAAGCATAAGCAATCCCAAAATATTCATTTTGTGTGTAAAAGGATGCATGATCTTTTACTCAATAAATTAAGAGCTTTACCTGACAGCCATAAACTGCTGATTATTAGCAGCCATAAATTTATATTTTTTTTCTGCAGTTATCAATAAGGAATGGTAGCAGAGATCAACAAACGACCATCATAGCCTCCGGTTCTACAACCTACTGCACCTAAGGAAGCTGCGTATCTACTCCAAGTGCTTGTCAGGAGCTCCAATGGTGTGAGCTCGAAATTAGTTTTAGTAATCTGAGTTGTATGTAAAACATAAGAAGAATTAAATGTTCAATACAATTTTTTTTTTAGATTTTGATTTTTATTTTGAGATTTTTTTTGTACTCTTGTTTAGTTTGTACATTTTAAAATTTGTAATAAATTGATTCTTATTTTGTAAATTTTTGTTAAATAATATTAATATTCTTGTATAAAATTTTGCAATCAAATTTATAAAGTTTTTTTAGTTCATCATTTTTTTAAGTTAATAAATATCTGAATTTTTGTGTGAAATTTGTTCTTGAAAAAAATTTAGACAAAATTATTATTTTTTTAAAAAAATAATATTTATTAAAATAATTTTATATTCTAACGAGTCAATTTCGAGTCAAACAAGAGCCGAACACGAACATGAAAATATTATTCGAGCCGAACACGAACACACTGTTCACGAGCCATTTTGAACATGGGTCGATTTCAAACACGAGCCAGATTCGAACAAGCCGAACACGAGCTGAACTTGAGCAAGCTCAGGATCATTTACAGCCCTATATATAATATTATGCGTTATTTTATATTAAAAACTTGCCATTATATATAATGTATATTAAAAAATTTGGCATTATATATATAAAGTACGATTAGTTATTCATCACAGACTATTCAACCACTGATACTTCCACCAGCACGTACTATTATTTCTAAACATTACAAAATTGAAATCTTTTAAGAAAATATATTCTCTCTTGAATCCAAAATTGTGTGGGAGACACGCCCAAGTCATAGAGAGCTGAGGGACGGGAGAGAGAGAAAGAAGAGCAATAACATAAGTAATAAACTGTGAATTTGCGTAATCTTTTTTCATGAAATAGACCTCTTTTTATAGGAATAGGTTAAGGTAAAATTTTATGTTGTACCGCTAAAGTACATAGATATGAGATGAGTATTTCATTCTATACATAAATATTGCATGTGGGGCATGAATATGGTCTAGTGGCTATCGGGTTGATTAGTCGTTAACCCGGGCGATTGCTTGCTAGGGATCCATGTCAACCTCTTTGGAATAAGAGGAGCCATTTTACCTTCTTGGTCATCCAAGTTGGAAGGCGACAAGTTCATCTAAATGGACCTGCTCTGATGGACTCTTCAAGGATGAACTACTTTTTATACATCTGAGTCAGTCTTTCTTCCTGATATACGTGGATTCACCGGCTAACCATGTGGTTCTGGGCCGTCTTTGGCATGCCCCACATTATTGAAAATGACATTGTATGCCTTTGGCGCTATCACTCTTATAAATTTTACTTTTTAACTTAAAATGTTAGCTTTCTTCCCCACATATAATGCAGTGGAGTGAATCCTCATGTTTCCTTCCTCCCTTTAGAGAAACCATACAGAGGTCCAGAGATCGGAGCCAAATGATTTTTTTGAAGTCCCATTTTGTCAAAGATAGTTTGGAATAGAACATTCATAGAGCTTTAGGTATCAATCATGAAACTACTGATTTGAAACCCTCTATGATGGTTATGACCACAATGACTTCATTGAACGGATTACCTCCACTAGGCAGATTTCTATCCATGAAGATAATCGAAGGATATGACAATGTGGTCCATCGAAAAAACTCAACAGATCAAATGTGTTTGTGTCTAACCTTTTTTCAAGCTTGATTTCCGTGTGGCTTTGGGTTCGCCACTCCCAAAGATGGTAAGTACGAATCCCTGGATCTGGACAACTCTAGTGTGAGTTGGTTTGTCGCCTCTGCCTGTAACAACAGCTTTATCCTGTCTCTCAATTTGTGCCTCCAGAGCAACAAATTCTTTCAATTTTATATCCTTGATAAGCTTTTCAATGAGTGTGAAGATGACAACATTCTTCAAAATTATATCCAAGGTCCTAATGGTACTTGCCATATCGATTGAAATCACGGGTCTGTGCATTGGTTTTTAAGGGAAAAGGTTTTATGAAGTATTCATTTCCCAGCATGGCTTCCACATTTTCAGCCATGGGCACCCTAAAAGGTGTGACTTCAGTTGGTGGCGGAGGGAGACAAAGCTTCCATTGATTACCTTCTGGTTTCTGGGAAAATAGCCTCAACATTCCATTTTGGTGTTCTGACCGTTGGTAGCTTTTGTGTCTGTCTCAAGGTCTTCCCATATTAGAAGTTTTCAAACCCCTTTAACCATGACGGTCTTCGGTGTGACGTTCGTCATCAGCAGTCGGAGCCTGTGAAGATTCTTCAGCATTAGTGTGCTTATTCACCAGTTCCAAGAGCTTAGCCATTGTCATTGGTTTTCTGAGACGGTGATCATAACTGAATAGGCCCTCATGCAGACCTTCAGTCAGTGCTAACCATGCGACTGTGAATTCCAAATCAAGCACCTTTAATATTTCTCTTTGAAAATGTATGATGAAAATTTTGGGGCTTTCTGTGAATATTTGATGATCCTCTGAAGAGATTGCAAACTTTTTGATGGCTTTTGCACGCTGGCAAACTGAGCAACGAACATCTGCTTGAATTCCTTGAAAGAAGTAATCATCCATGCAGATTAGTTGTTGAATCAACATAAAGATGAATCCTTCAATGTCACAGGAGTAGACGACATTTGATTGTGTCATTTACTCTGAGTAAGTAAAAGGTTAACTCGAAAGAAGTTATCAGATATGCAGTATCAAACTTCCCTTTATAAGACTATAAAGCTGGAATCTTAAAATTCTTTGGCACTTTAGCTACTGAAATTTCTCTTAAGAAAAGCCCTTCTGCAACTACATATCTTTTGTTTCTTCTTCTTTGTCCTTCATCATTAGAGAAAAACTTTTTTTTCCTTGATGAACTTTCTTCTCTATCATTAGTCAGTGAATCTGACAAGGATCTTCTCCTCCTTGTAGGTTCCTCTACTGAATCTATTATGGACTCCTCGTAGTTCAAGGAATTGTTCTCATAATGGTGTGCTCGCATTTGTTCGAGTGTCAGGACGAGTGCTCTCCTTACCCTTCCCCTTAGCAGGTTATGGGTTGGCACACTTTCTCTGGGACGAGTTTGCCTCTCTTGTGGTAAGGTTTTCAGTTGTCATATCTTAGTTTGAGGTACTCCTTGCAGTGGAGTTTCTGGAGGTAACACTTCCAAGTGTTGTTCTTCCTTCGCTCTTGTGGGATTCTGGCGTACTACGATATTCCTTCCATCTGGATGTTGTACATGAGCAACTGACCAGAAAGGTCCAGTACGAGTTCTCATTCTGGAAGTTAAGGTATTATTTAAATAACAATGTGACATAGACATCAGAGATTAAGAATAAACTTAATATTTAACTTTGCACATTCATTTTGATTGGATAATCATTGCTATGATTCTATTTTTTACAGGAATTTCCTGCTTTGGTTTAGTAGTAGTTGTTATTTTTTAACTACTTTTTAAGCTTTTATCATGGGTTAGTTTGCCTACTGAGTATTTAAGGCTTCTAGAAAATTATTCATTATTTTATTCAGAAATTATTCTTGACATTAGTTTGGTGTTTGGTTTGACGTATAACCCCACATTTAGTGTACTTTTCCTAAACCTATTTTCATATCTATCACCAAAATTTTAGGTTTTACATTTACACCACTCAAATCTTACATATCACATAGAAAATATCACAATATTATTAAAAAGACAATGCATCTTTTCATGCATAGGTAAGGTGGCATTGGCATAAAAATTGAGGGTTAGAAGTTTAGATATGTAAATACACAAGAATTGAGGGGCATGCATGTAAATTTTCCTTTTTTTTTCTTATTTTTTCTGTTGTAGAATAAGAGAAGATATTGGAGGTGCCACGTGTAAAGTGAATCCATCACAATACACTGTGATCGGTCTACTTTACACGTGTCACTTTCTTATAGGCTCTGTATGCATCCGGAATCCTGACCTAATATTTTCTACTAGAATAAACAAAAATTATTAAAATGGCTTAAAACAAGTTGTTGATATGATTTTGAATAATAGCAAGTAGAAAAATTAATTATATACTCATACAACAAGTACATGAATAGAAAATGGGTTGTTAGATAGGATGCAGGAGACCATTTAATAATTCATGAGTTTATTAGGAGGTGTTAGGTGCACATGGAGAAAGTTCTTCATTTGCTCATGACACTTCACAAAATCGTCATGATATTTCTTATGTTAGATGACATACCCTAAAGTTTTTTGGGCTTATTATTAGAAGAAAAATAAATATTGGAACATAAGAAAGTGTCCTCCCAATAAGTGAAAGTAAGAAATTTTTTTCCTACTCTTTCTTGGGCTTCTTAAAAAAAACTCCAAAAAAAGTGTAGTATTAACCTTTCTAAATAGTTTATATGTAGGTTTGATAGTTGGCACAAACGGATTAAGTTATGATCAAAATAGTTTAGTGGCTCGTTACGTTTGGTTTGACCCCAGCTTGGCTCGAAATTTAATAGAGTGTGATTCGGCTCGAAATTGAAACAAGTTGGCTCAAATTTTGTTGTTTGAATCCATTCTAGCTTGAAATATGCTCGATCAGGGTCAAAATCAAAACAAAATAGCTTAAATTGAGCTAATTTCGATCCGTTCCAGCTCGAAATCGGTTCGTAGATCATTGTTTTCGATTTAATTCCGCATTACATATAGTTTTTATACATAAAAAATAAATTGAGCCGATCTCAAGCCAAGTCATACCGATCCGTGTACGGTTCAAAATAAGATCGAAAAAATTTGATTCAAAGTTATGGTTGAAAGCTCGACTCGTTTATTTTGATCGAACCTTAATCCAAGCTAAAATTCAAATCAATTTTCGATCGATTAATAAAATTCAAGCTAAATTCATTACTCTATTCATATGTCTTGAGAGGTAATTCTTAATCATATTATGTTTATTAAAATGTGTAATTTTATTTTTTTCTCAGTCTCATGATAAAAATATGCGTAAAAAAGTGATTTTTATTTTAGGAGAGTGCAAGCATGGTAATTATTTATAAAGACGATTGATACTAGAACAATTTGGCCATATTATTTAATTTATCTTAGTGTGGCATCTTTTAGGGCACTCAATCTTCTTAAATTACCTTCTTTTTTTTTTTCTTGAAGCGACACATCTCAATAAACTAGAAGGAACGTTAACTCGGTAAGCCAATTTGCTCTCTATTTTTCTCCTTAGACCATTAACAACGGTACGGACAACCCACTTCAATAGGGCCATGAACTAGCCAAGTTTGAGCAAATTCGGGCTTAGCGCATGTTCAGCTCATGCGAGGAAGATTTATTTATAAAAAGTGAATAATACGGCGATATATAAATCGACAAGCTGGCAAATTTGAGTTTCATTAAAAAGAACAAAAAAGACTGGTTTTACCCCTAACCACTTGGCCCACCAGTAGGGGGTGAGAAGCTGGTTGAGAAGTACCCACCATAGAAGGGTTGAGAACAACTCTTTGCTCATTTGTTGGATGCGTCTCTGGGGGTAACAACCTGAAGGCAGGTTCTCGACCCTGCTCTCCCTCAACTTGGGAAAATGTGGGCAATGGATTGTTTGATCCGTCTAATCTTCATTCTGACAGCTTTTTCCCATCGTGAGATGTTTCTTCATGAGGTAACCTCCCTGCGCCATCAAGGATCCCTTTGTCGAGCGATCATTGTTTGAATCTGAGGATTTTACTTCAACCACAGGCTCGGAGGTCCTCAACTCAGCATAACACAATTTCCAGGTCGTTCGATCATAGAAGCGAACTTTGCCCTGTTCTTCATAGCATGAAACACCAATGTGCGAGCCTCCTGGCTAATGGATTTAGGTTGCTTTCAACCCTCCATACTCGACACCCCTGAGGAGTTAAAAGATGAATCTGAAAGAACGCTTCTATGATAAGTCTCTATATCTCATTTATAATGACTTCGGCACATAAATTAAGAAGTAGTTAATTATTGCGTATTAAATAAGCATGAATACCACTAATTTGTTTTTTAAAAAAAATCTTGATTCCCTTATCCGTATTGTAGAAGCCTGGCTTAAAGGCCACTCAACTTAAGAACCTCCCAATTCAATGGACTCCTGACCTATTGGCCACTTGACCTAATAGCCGCTTGGCCTAAAAAGGCTAGACAAAAGTCTCTTGTGAGCATTCTACTCTTTTAAGTGGGATGTCCATGGGATCCTCAAACCATATTAAAATACTCCTGTCATACTTATAAATACTTTGCTCTCTCTCTCTCTTTCTCTCCCTTCGGCGCTCTATTCCTTAGACATGTCTCTCAGACAATTTTGGATTCAACAGTTACAAACTTACAATTTATAATTCATAGTTACAACTGAGATATAATGAAACGAAATAATAATTGCAAAAATAAAATTTAATGAATTGCTTCTCTTAAAAGAGTCAGAAGCATTCCAAATTCAAATTTAGTCCCATATTCCGACTTCAAATTCCCTACTTTCTCACTCCAAATCTTAAGAAGTAATTAAAAACTAATTTTATTATTATTTAAGTATTCTGATAATAATATAAAGGGTATTATGTAATAATTAAATTATTTTTAACTTTTAAATTTAATTATATTGAAATATATAATTTTTTACGCGAAAGAAAGGCCATAAATTGAGAAATTAACATTGTCAAAATAGAANTGCACATGATTCTCTTCTTTCCCTTGGCAGAACTAGATTTTTTGGAGGAGAATTTTGGGACTGTTTCCCCACATCAACCTGAAATGGTGTCATATGTTAGAGAGGCCAATGATATACCTTAAAATATGCTATCATTAAAAATCAACATGATATATATATATATATATATATCATGTTGATTTTTAATGATATTGCACTTTAATTAAAGATATTTTGCATGCTTTAAGTTTTAGGTAAAATAAATGAAATTTTGGAAAAAAAAGAGCGAAAAAGGAACAAAACAAAGCAAATAACTAAAATTTTAATCTGGCGCCTAAGCGTCAGACTACAGGATGCTCCAGCACCATGACGCCAAGATCTAACGCTTAGGCTCAAGTCAGTTATATACATCTTCTAGAAGGGTGGAGCTTAGGTAGGGCTGTCAAAAAAGCTCGTTGTTCGCGAACAGCTCGTGTTTGACTCGTTAAGTAGCTCGTGTTCGGCTTGTTCGTTAATTAAACGAGCCGAACATGAATAAATTTTTAAAGCTCGAATTATAAACGAGCCGCACACGAACAACTCTTTGTTCGCTTTTGTTCGGCTTGTTTTAGCTCGAAATAAAAAAAAATATAATTATTTGTATAATAATATATTACATATATTATTTATATAATAATATATTATATATTTATATCTAAATTTAAATCATAACACATCTTGTGGTAACGTGGTTAATGTATTCTTTTACATACATTTGGTCCAGATTCAAATCCAACACTTGTCGACCGTTTTATTGTTCAAATTCGCTTTCGTAGTTTGAAAAGGTGATGATTTTGTGATTTTGAAAATAATTTAAATATAAATATAACTTTTTTAAAGAAGTAACGTTTTTAATTTTTAAAATAAGTGAGACCAAACGAATCCCACATTTTCAGATAGTTTAGATGATTTAACACAATACTACAAGCAATACGCTTATCCCGAAGAGTAAATATATCACTTGATAGGGATTTAATCATCTAGACTAAACAATTTGTGACATCCGTTTTGATCTGCGAAATATTTTATAAAAAAGGCCAACAAGTTCCCCTATCTAATATAAAAATTAGATAGANATATTTATATCTAAATTTAAATCATAACACATCTTGTGGTAACGTGGTTAATGTATTCTTTTACATACATTTAGTCCAGATTCAAATCCAACACTTTACATATATTTTTTTCAATTTAATTTTAACGAGTCAATTTCAAGCTGAACAAGAACACAAATATTTAAATTGAGCCGAGTACAAACACACTTTTCACGAGCCAAGTTCGAACACGAGCCAATTTCAAACATGAGCAGTTTCAAACGAGCCGAACACGAGCCAAGCCTTAGCTTGCTTAAACTCGACTCGTTTACAACCCTACGCCTAGGCGCCATAGTTGGGAGCCTAGGCGTCAGCGACGGTTATGGCCTTTATGCATTGAATGTTGACGAATTTTGAAGAGGTGTTGGAAACAACTCTTGGTTATTTTGAGAACTCTATTTAATAGGGCATGGGCTAGCCGAAAGTGTGTAGAGGGGTTGGAAAGGTGTGCGTGTGTGTGTCTTTGTTTTTGTATTTTGGAGTAAACTTGTAAGGGGAGTTGAAGATTCATTAAGGAAACATCAAAGAATTTGTTTGAGAAAGAGTTCGAGATAAGTATTTTGTATTTTGGTTTAAGTTGTTAAACTTAAGTTTTAATATATATCATGTNTATATATATATATATATATATATATATATATATATATTTAATTCAACCACGTGCAACAACACGTGGTATTATTTTTAACAAGTAGACATAAGAAATTGAATTTAAAATAAATATTATCATACAGCATGTTATTAAACCACTCATCGTAAAAGTTTTTTGAAGTATGCGTTTTCACGCAAAATGTTAAATAATTATTTTTAACAGATAGATGATAAATCCAAACAATTTGAAAGTCAAACATGTAAATATTTCAACATTTAAAGTTTTATAAAATTATTTAATTTGTGGAGTTATGTGTCTCTCCTTAGAAAAAAATTTACATAGGGAGACGGGATAAATCTCTATGTCCGGACGTCAATAGCATTAGGGGTGTAAACGAACCGAACACGAACGAACAGAGCTTGTGTTCGTATTCGGTTCGTTT
>JXCR01085020.1:76284-92642 GCA_002079205.1 Phalaenopsis hybrid cultivar | reverse complement strand
ATAGCTAGACCTAGGCTACTAAAGAAATTTCTAGACCTCAACCAAAAGTGAGGTCAACAGAAGTCCTTACAATCCAAACCATGATGCAAAGTAAATTTACTTCCCTTACAAATTTAGTCAAAGCTTTAGTTAATGCATTCAAAATATATCGTTTGATTTTAGAAACTGGACATCATTCAATTTTTTTTCAATATATTTATGTTTCTTTCTTTTAAATAATTTTTTTATCAATATAAATTTTCACATATTTTGATGTTATTTTAAAATTTCGCATTGGATCTTTCAATTTATTCAAGTATGATTGTTTATTAGTTCTTGTATTTATTTTTTTTGTGATGATTTATATACATTAATCATTGGTAACATATTTGTTGAAAATCTATTGACCTTGCATTATAATGTGCGAATAAGAGTGATTTTAAGGGTGAAACATTAGCTTACGTTATGTATCTTTGGGTTTGCACATCCAAGAAAATAATATGAGGAATTGTAAAGAATAAAATCCTTTTTATCTAAATTTTATGGAGCTTTATATTTAAGTGGATTGAGTCAAGAAACAATACAAAATATACACAATTAAGAAGAAGGATACAAAAATCATACATGTTCTAAAAATTATACTTCCATCTTTTGTTGAAGAAAATATTTACTTTACTTTTATTGATGTTATTTTTTTTACATTATGTATATATCTATTTATTGCATAAAAAATCTTATTCAATAAATACTTCCAAGGTTTTTATTAGTGAGGTTAAGTGGAAACTAAATATAAAGGTAAAATTTTATTTAGTTTGATAAAGGCAATGAATAATATGGAAGATTTGATGTATTTTAAAAACACTTTGCTTCATTTGCTTAACTATTTTAAAAGCATAGAGAGTATGTTTAATGCATAATGCCAGATAAACTAAGTCAAAATAGCATTGTCAGAAGGCATAATCATATAGTAATTATATGATGAGAAATTATTAAACCATCCTTTTTTACCCTTATGTATGATACTCTAAAATTCATTCCCTTTTTAATTGTGGATAGAATAAAATCCTAGTTAAAGGCAAATGCATATTTTGGTTGCCCAACATAATAAAAAAAATTATATTTTGCATGAAAATAATTAGTACAACTAGTGGATTTTCATTAGTTATATAAAGAAATATAAAAGGAGTTATTTTATTTTTATAACCATAATATAAGAATTTTTAAAACTACAAGAGTAAAGTTCATTAAGAATACTGAGATTAGTGCAAAATCATGAAATAAAAAAAAAATTAGTGAACCATTACTTTTAAATAAGCTATTATTCCATGATTATTAAATTGTTGGAAACTTACATGGAGTATATACTTGAATAACCAAATATTCTATGATGAGAACATATCCAGTAAACCTATGGTTGATGAATCACAAAAGTAACATTAAGATGATCTCAAGAAATAAGAAAATTACTTTTTTGAATGATTGTATGCCTCATCTACAAAAGAAAAAAAAAATGGCTTAGAAATTAGTGAGGATCTAATTTTACTTTCACCAACTATGGTGAGCTTTAATTTTAATAAATGATTATAAAACAAAAAAAAGGAGTTAATATAAATAGATCATAGTAAACTTTGAGATCTTATAAATTTGCTTGAAAAATCTACTATATAAAAATATAAATTTATCTTTATAACCAAAATACAAGAATTTTTAGAACTACAAAAGTAAGGTTCATTAAGAATACTGAGATTAACTGGAGTGATAAATCATGTAATATAAAAATTTAACAAATATAAATGCAATTTTTTGCCCATTACCATTACTTGAGCTATCATTGTATGATTTTTAGATTGTTTGAAGACTTACATGAAGTACATACTTGCATAACAATACATTCTATGATGAGATTGTATCCAGTAAACATATGGTTGATGAATCAGAAAATTAATGTTAAGACAATCTCAAGAAATAAGAAAGTCTATTATTTTGAATGATTATATGGCTTGTCTACAAAAGTAAAAAAATTGACTTAAAAATTAATGAGGAACTAATTTTACTTTCACCAACTATGGTGAGCATTAATTTTACTAAGTGGTTATACACAAATAAAAAGGAGTATTAGTAAATAGAACATAATGAAATCTGAGATATTATTGATTTACTTGAAGGTTCAATAGGATTTGAGTGCATGCTAGTACTCTTTAAAACGAAACATTACTCCAATGATAACATCAAACATTTCAAGTCCATACTTATTACCAATGGTTTTAGTTAGAGGATATTATTGACTACAAAGTGATTTTTTTTTTTATTTTAAAAAAATAATTCAGTGAGAATAATAATGGTTATAATATTTCATTGTGATTTGGAGCAATATCAAATGAATGCAAAAATCATTTTTCTATACAAGAATTTAAAGGAAGAAGTTGATGCAGATCAACCAGAGGGCTTGTCGATTGAAGTAAAGAATAACATGATGTGTACATTTAAGAAATTTTTATACAAAGTTAAATGGAATTCCAAGCAATAATATTTTTTAGTACAATGANATTTTTATACAAAGTTAAATGGAATTCCAAGCAATAATATTTTTTAGTACAATGCTATTATCACTTCCTTTTAATTAAATAAATGTTAACTATTGTATATATCTAAAGATCTATGGGAACAAGATTATTCTTTTTAGTTGATATGTTAATTATATGTTGCTTGCTACTATTGTTTTTAATTTGTTACAAGAGACTCAGAAATTTCTCTAATATAGTTTTAAAATGAAAGATATGGGTGATACATCATATATAATAGGAATTACAATCTTCCTTAGTTGATCATAAGGAGAGCTATGGCTATCTCAAAATGCGTATATTAAATAAATTTTAAGGAGATTTAAGATTATACAATGCCCAAAGAATGAATTTGAATGCAAGCAAATGAAATAAATTTCTTATGTGTTATTGACAAACCTTGATGTATGCTTAGACTTATATTTGGTCATACATGGGTTTTGCAGTTGGAATATTATGCACATATCAAGGTAAGTCAAGATTTGATCATTAAAAGCTACAAATAAGGTTTTATGATATTCTACAAAATATAAAAGATTATATGCTCATTTATTGAAGATTTGAACACTTTAAGGTAATTGAATATCAAGAATAAGAATTTACTAAATGAATGAATATAAAAAAATACAAAAAATGAATATACTAAATGAATGAATATACTAAAAGAATATATATATCACAAAAAATCATAAATAGTTCAAACTAAAATTAGAATATAGTGACAAAATCATTCACAAAATGAACATTAAAAGAATCCAAATATTCAATTGCTATAAATATCAATCATAAGAAAAAGAAGTACAAAACAACTTTGCATATTTTATTGCAATTTTTATAACATTTTAGAAAATATAAATAAAGTATGGATCATAACATATAATGATATAGTGACATGATTTATACAACAATTATAAATCAATCTAGAAAACTTCAATGGTGCTTCATACATTTGATATTCTTAAATACAAAGATAACAATCTGATGTGATGATCACTAGGAATGAGGCTCTGACAAAGAGCCACTTTTTATAGGCTTTTAAGAGATAAGATATCTCGAAATAAATTAAAGCCACATTAAAATTATAGGAAACCAAGATAGGATTATTCCTGAAACACCACCAACAAATTTTCGTCATGCGGCATGAATTTCGGTGTAATTTTTTGAACATGAAACATTCAAACTTCAATTAAGAGTCATTCAGAGCTCTGATTTCAGTAAACTTATAGTCAAACTGATCGGCTTGATAAGGCGGACCTGATGATATGAAAGTCAGTCCAATCTGAGTCAAATCAAGCATGTATCAAGTCATTAAACCACTATTGGAGGATTTCCGGAGGCATTTGAAAGGTCAAACGAATGTCAAATCTAGCTAGTTCATAGTCGAATCGAGCTTCTCGACAAGACGAATCCAACGAGCCTAAGATTGCTCAATTTTGGCATTGTTAAGACACTCAAATGTCCATCAAACGTCATCTGATCAAGGGAAGCTCTCTGGACCGTCCGATCAAAATTGTTCATATTCCTGCATTAATTTCACTCAAAACACTTTAAATAGAGCCTCACCCCTCACATGAGAGGAGAGAGACTTAAGAGAGAATTTGAGGCCTTGAGAAGGAGCTCAAGTTCAAGATCATCCTCGTCATCATCGATCACCGTCGACAACCACTGACTGTCGACCACCACCATCGACCTTTGTCTACCACCACCAGCCACCGTTGATCGCCGTCAATCACCGCTGACCTTCGTTGACCACAGCCTACCATCATCGATTGTCGTTGACTACCGTCGATCACCGCCGACTTCCATTGAACATCGCTAACTATACGCATCATTCAACGTTTTAACCTAGAAAGCTAATAATCATTTCCCGCCTGTGGGACAAGGGACATCTGTAACTATCAACTGATAATGAATTTTTACAACTAGGTCAGACCCCGTGGTTTTTCCCCTTTACGTATTTTTCACGTAAAATTTTCTGGTGTCATCACAACTTGATTCATTTTCATCTGAGTGTGTGTCGAATCCTCGCGCAATGATAAGACGATAATCCATTAATCTACCACCACGAATTTTCTAGCACACATCAATTCCAACTAAATAAATAAATGAAAAAAGTTGGATCTCAATATGCAAGACTATTATGATGTAACTTATGAATTTATCTTGGAAGCTTCATTGTTTAATGTGCTCCTTTAGAAATCCTTTAGTATGGGTGACCTCTGAGAAAGTTATATGAAAAAATGACACAATTGTGTAAATTCGATCAGACAGGTTATGTAATATTTTGAAATATCTAAATTTTAATGTAAATTTAAAAATGTGATGCATTATTGACATATTGTGTGCCTAATGTTAGCTTCTTATGAAAAAATATTAACTTCTTAAATCATATACGTGACTTTAATATGAGGATATGAGCACTTTTCTTGCGAGATCTTATACCATTCACTTAATTTCTAGATGATTTGATTTAAAGATAGCCATCATTATTCTTGAAATTCGTAATATTATATTTACAACACTTCAATTTCATAGAGCAGCCTCTCTGAAGTTCGAAAGCCCCTCAGGTCACGAGTTCGAATCCCCCCGTATATAGAGTGTGACATTTGAATATTTAGCACACCTAGGAATGTCCGGGACTCGTCCAATAGCCTCCGACAACAACTTATTATTGGCATTTGATTGTTATTAAAAACAAACGTTCAAGCTTTAAGATTAAATAGTTAAATACTTTAAATAACTTTATCAATTTAATAGATATAAAAACAAGTACGGGGATGCTTTAAAATTCATATAATTTTAATTATTACATTTATATGTTACAAATACAACCATAAATAAAATAGTCGCACCTAAAAATATCCTTTTTATCTTAATTACATCACGACTCCATCTCTCTCTCGCTCATCTCTTTGCATTCCCGGGTTGGTTTCTTCCTTTCTGAGGAAACGAAAAACCAGAGATAAAAAAAAAAAAGAGGAAATATCGAAGTGGAAGGAGAGCTATATAAAGAGATAGGGGATGGCGATGAGAAACTCTGATCTGTCGATGCCGACTTTCGGATCTTTGCTATAGAAGAACAGAGGGCATTACCTCGTCCTCTCATAGCGAAACAGACATCGGATCGCCCGTTGAGCTTCCATCAATCTATTTACTTCAATCGATTTTCCCGTCTTATTCAGATTCAACTTCATCTCTGTTCGATCTGATAAAGATCCGAGCTTTCTTTATTGATTTGCAAGGAACTTCTCCGCTCTTCTGTAATAAGCTTACTTATTTGTGAAGGTAGATGCTTTTTTGTTTTTTGTGTTTGTGTGTTTCATTATGTTTTGGATCTATACCTGTCGTCGTTGAATCCTCCTTCGTTAAGAAACCGATCAGAGTAGAAAAGATTGGATTTTTTTATCCGTGATTTTGCCCATCTGCTTTGAATTTTTTGGTTGGGATTGGATCTAAATTGTGCTGATAGCGTTGGTGATGAATTTGTTGTTTTTGATTGTTTGATTCTGAATTCTGTGCTGGGAGTTTCAGGGAGGAGAATGGAGTCTGATCGAGGGAAGCTTTTTATTGGAGGAATTTCGTGGGACACCAATGAGGATCGCCTCAGGGGATACTTTAAGAACTTCGGGGAAGTTGTGGAGGCTGTCATCATGAAGGACAGGACAACCGGCCGTGCACGAGGATTTGGTTTCGTGGTTTTTGCAGACCCTGCAGTTGCAGATAGAGTAGTTATGGAGAAACATCAGATTGATGGCAGGATGGTAACCACATTTCTTACTGTTCAGTTTCTCATATGCATTGGATTACGTTGATAGATTTATAAAAACTAGATCTTTATTACAAAAACTTAAGCAAAATTTGAACTTTTTTAATTTATTTATGTTGTTGTCACTTCTGAAAACTGAGAATTACATGATTTGAGTCTCATTCTAGCTCTTAATTGATGCATGATAGGTTGAGGCCAAGAAGGCTGTTCCAAGGGATGATCAGCATATGGTTAATAGAAACACCAGCAGCATCCAAGGTTCTCCAGGTCCCGGTCGAACCAAAAAGATCTTTGTTGGAGGCCTTGCTTCCAGTGTGACGGATGCTGACTTCAAAAAGTATTTTGAACAGTTTGGAACCATCACAGATGTTATTGTAATGTATGATCACAACACTCAGAGGCCAAGAGGGTTTGGTTTCATAACGTTTGATTCAGAGGATGCTGTGGATAAGGTGTTGCATAAAACCTTTCATGAGCTCAATGGCAAGTTGGTGGAAGTCAAGAGAGCTGTTCCGAAAGAGCTTTCTCCGGGACCTAATATGCGTTTACCAATAGGGGAATTTAATCATGGTGTTAATAGAATTAATAACTTTATTAATGGATATAATCAGGGGTACAGTCCAAGCACAATGGGTAGCTATGGCATTAGAATGGATGGTAGATTTGGTTCTTTACCTGGTGGAAGGAAGACTGCCCCTTCTTTGGGTCCTGGTTATGGAATTGGAATGAATTTTGAGCCTGGGATGAGCCCAATTTATGGCGGAAGCTCAAATGTCAACAACAATGTTGGTTATGGACGGTCATTGAGTCATCTTTATGGTGGAAATTCGAACATATTTGGTAATCCTGTTGGGTATCGTGGAAGTGGTGGCAATCCTGGCTCAACATTTAGCCCAACTGCTCATAATCTTTGGGAAAATGGCGACCTAAACTATGGCACCAATCCTGCTGGTTCAAATTCCTATATGAATTCAGGAAGTAGGAGCATTGCTGGATTTGGCAATGGTGGCTTAAGTTGGAGTGGCCTATCTTCTCCTCTTGCATCTCATGGTTTGGGAAGCGATTCAATCCTTACATCTGGGAGTTTGAACTATGCAGCAGGGAAGAATAATTTTAGTTTGGTTGGTGGAAGTTATGGAAGAGGCAATGCAACTGGCTCTATCAATTCTTCATTTGTTGCACCAAGCAATAGCTTTGAAGGAAATTATACTGATTCATATGGCGGTGGTTCAATTCATGGCGACCCTAATCGGCAGACAGCACCTAAACTTGATGGTTTTAGTCCATTTGGTTATGGGCTTGGTGCGGCAACTTCAAATGTCACATCTAATGGTGGTTCAATTGGTTATATGAGTGGTTATAATATATCAAATAGGTAGATGAATCAAGGTAAGGGATTACTCCCCATAATTAGATATCTAGAAATATCTTCAATGAAATTGTTTTCTTTGTGATTTTGTATTGATTTGATCTATTAGTGCATTGCTTTTTTGTTGTCATTTTAATTTTTACCTCCTTGCCTTGCTTTGAAGAGAAACATATGTAACTTATGATGGACTATATTGATTGGAAAGAGAGTGCCCTCAACCAAAGAGCAAGCATGATGAGCCATGAAGTAATCATAAAAGAGAGATTAATAACCACAAATGAAAACTTCAAAATTTACATGTTTCAGCATAAGTAAGATTCAAGCCATGACCTTATAGACATAAAATAATTCATTAAACTTTAAAAGAGATGCATGAAGATTTACACTTGATACGAATTTAAAGATATAAATAAAGACGCCAAGGTCTACTTCAGAGAAAATGTAAGCACATACTGTAAAGACACCCACTTCTCTCTTCCTCTTCTCCTATTCTCTTTGCTTCTTCTTCTCATGGATGCTATACAACTAAAAATTATATGAGTTTATATAATGAAGTATTGAGTTTGTATCATTAACTATCAACCACTATTGAAGACTTTTGTAATCATCATTGTTGATTTTTTATGATAATTTCAATTTAGGATTCTATGGTAGCTTCTATTTAAGATTTTTAAGCATAATCAGATTGAGACTTTATGATAGTCACCCTTGAAAAATTAAGAATAGATATTATAAAAACTATTTGATGAAATCAGACTCTATATTTAACATCTATAAATAATAATAAAAAAAAAACTAAGAATTTCAATCCTACTCTTCACAACCTCTGTCTAAGAATATAATTGCTCTCATGGAAGAGGCTCACGCCAACTATGGATCTCAGGAGTAATTTGACTTGTGCATCTTTACTCAAACTATAGGAATATTCTTAGTATTCTTGAAACTATTCCTCAATATTGCATTACTAGAATTGTTTAAACTTTAAATTTACTTGTGTTGAAACTTTTATTACATGTCAATTTTCTATTGCTTTTCCAACCTTCTTCTCTTTATCTTCTTCATAATCAGTTATCATGATTTCATATATTCTCCTAGTCAAATTCATTTTCTATCATAACTTGATCCTCTTACATTATTAGGCTTCCTTTTGTGCGACAGCGGCACACATTAACAACAACAACAACAATAACAAGTCTTTATCCTAGTAGGTGGGGTTAACTTCATGAATCCTCTCCACTATGTCCTATAGAGTGTCATATTTTCATTTAATTCTAATAAATTAAGGTCATTTTTATATAACATGCCCAAGTCTTTTTAGGTCTATCTTCATCTTTCTTAACAAGTCACATCTAAAACATATACTCTCCTAACCGGATCATTAGATGATCGACGTTTAATCTCATGTCTTGATTTTTTCAACAAAAAATTTGCAATGGTTGTCGATTACCTGACAAAACCTTCTACTTTTCACATCCGCGGCTTGAGACTTGACAGTGACAGCATTATATTTCAAATTTTATTGTGTGTGGCTTTTAGTTTGCATGCATTGCTACTCTTTCTTAAGGATAATTAATGCCTTATACATGCCTAAGACAATTTGTAATTTCTTCAAGCTTTGTATAATGAAAAGATTATGACTACAAATAAAGCATTCTTCAAGTTAACTCTCACTTGAAATCTAATATTAATTTCAATATTTTTGTTAAGATCTGAGCCTTGTCTCTTCCCCCACACTTGTGCTTTTCTCATCAGAATAGCTATCCATAAGAACCCGATTTACAATAAAATACGGTCCATCTAGAAAGTAAAAAAAAAATTAAGACGTAATTTGGGATCACTTTTATTTTTTATTTTAATTTTTTTTATTGTCTATGTTTTGATTTAAATTAAAACGTATTTGATTGAGTTGATTATTTTTAAGAACACTCAAAATAATTTTTAGGTATTTTGAGTGCTATCAAAAATAAATTTATTTGTTTTTAATAATAGAAAATAAAAACATATAAAAATTGTATTAACCAAATATATTTTCAAAAACAAAAGAAAAAATAAAAATAAAAACAGGAAATAAAAGTGATGTCATACAGATCCTAAACTTACTAGACGTAAGCTGATCTGTTTGTTCAAAATGTAGAGTACCTTTCATCCTGCACAGGCCATTGAGATATAGACGACGACGGCGACAAGCATTTATCCCACTAAGTGGGGTCAGCTACATGAATCTTTTTTATCCACTGCATCCTATTGAGTGTCATATTTTCATTTAATTCTAATATATTAAGATCATTTTTTATACAATATGCTCAATTCTTTTTAGGTCTACCTCTACCTTTCGTAACATCAGTTGAATCTAAAACATCTATCATATTGCCAGATCATTAGATGGTGCCGGAGTTTAATGTGGCCAAACCATCTAATACAACTCTTTTTAATCTTGTCCGCCATTGGAGCTGCACCAACCCTATCACAATTATATTCATTTAGCATTTTGTGTCAAGCCACTCAGCCTCCTAAGCATTCTCATCTCAACAACACTTAATTTTGTATTATGCTTCTCTTTTAATGGCCAATATTTTGTGCCATAGAGTATTGAAGGTCTCATCACCATTCTATAAAACTTTCCTTCCAGTTTAAGTTGTACTTTTCCATCACACAATAGGCCCGATGCTTTGCTCCACTTCAACCAGCCAACTTGAATTCTTCTAATAATTTCATGTCATGATTTTTTCACAAATTTTACGCTGGCTATCAACGACCTAACACAATTCTCCATTTTTCACATCCGGGGCTTGGGAGCCGACAATGACAGTGTTACAATTGAGATATAGAATTTGTATTTTTTTTCTTACATTTTAAAACATAATATAAAGGAANTTCGTTTAACTAACCGAACGAAAAAAAAAAAAATTTTACGTTCGTCTCGTTTACTTATCGAATGAATCGAACATGAACTCATTGACGAACCGTACACGAACTGTTCGCGAACAACGAGCTTTTTTGACAGCCCTAGCTAGCGGTGGAACTAAAAGAGTTAATAATAATAATTAAATGTTACTTATATTTTTAATGTATTAATTATTATTACAATAGTTTTAAAAAGTTTTTGGAAAGAAATGCTAAAAACTTATATATTTATTACACTTTGAATTTTTTTACTTGATGTAATTTTACATTTTTTTCAATAAATTGTTTAAGTAATTTATAAGGGGTGTAAAGTCAACCGAGCTCTAGTCATTCCTAGTTTGTGCTTGAACAATATTATGTGCTAGAAGTTTTGGGATGATAAAAGACAAATTTTTATGTCTTAATCTAGCTTGAATATCCTACACACGCACATATAAAATAAGAGTTAAAAGAGGGATAATAAAGTTCTATGTGGAAAGCCTGCAACGGGAAAAAATCATGAGAATTAGCTTGGTCAAAATAATTTATGATATAGTTGATGAAGTTCATGATTCCATTCTTCTTCGTTAGTAAGGAAAATGAAGTTACAAAAACATGATTAGCCTCGTGTTTTTTTATAAGACGAGTTGAAAAATACCAACAATAATCTTATTATAATAATCACGTAAGAATAAGAGAACAATTGCGCTACAACAATCCTATGATAATAGCTTACCTTTAAAAATCACTAATGGTAGCAAAGAGGTTTATTGATGATCATTAGCTTCAAGGTTTCTTCATTAGTGTGGATTTAATTTTTAATCATTTTGCTCTTCATTTTTTTCAATTGAAAATGGGGTTATATTTATAAAAATTTGGGATGAACATTTTCATAAACTGAGCTAAAATTTCATAACATTTCATTTAATCAGCGGCTCATGTTGATTTCTTTGATCATAAATCTTTTTTTGTAGTATTTAATGTCTTAATGATCTCGGAATAGAGTGATTTTGATCTCAATTGATTTCACTCATTGAGGTGCATGATTTGATTATAAACACGCCAAATTGAAATAACATTTGACCTTTCAATTGTTTAAAATGACAAAGATAGTGGCACTTATAGTGTATTGAAAATCCAACTAAATCTGAAATCTTCTAAACCATCTAATTGATGCATCAAAGCCTTTGACTAGACTTTAAGTGCTTCATCTAGACTGATTTGAGCTTGTATTAAATCACTTTCAAATCATTGAGTTTGACTTATCGAGATGCTCAATTGACTATACAATTATTAAAATTGGGGCACAAATGAGTTGAATTTGAAATTGGAATGTTTCCTCCTCAATATGCTTAATGATTCTTCTTGCCCAATGATAATATTCGTTGATGACGCATCAATAAGTTTGCCTTAAACACTGAATTTATTAAATCTTATTGTTTCATCAATAATGATGGAACTAAATATAATTGTGGGCACACCATCTACATAAGTAAAAAATATTTCATCCGTACACCACAGACACATCGTCATATACATCATTGGCAGACAACGTGGCTGCCGTTGGTAGGCCGCCTACACGTGCAGACGTCCGGTGCAATTGGTATATAAAGAGAAGAAAAAAAGGACGAACAATGAATGTTCAAGAATATGTCAACCAGAGGTAAAATATTGCATATCTATTATAACCTATTTGATTTGTGCAAACAATTATTATTGATAGGTTTTTCTAAATTCAACTGTAATGAAATGTCTCAAATATTAAAAAAATTTTAAATACAAATATCATACTTTCACTCATTATTATAACTGCTCTCCCCAAAAAACTAAGACATTGAAATAAATAAATATTTAAGTGAAATAAAAAAAAATGTGAATAACAACAAATGCATGTTAATAAATGATAACATAAGAATCAAAATAAGGCCAACATTTTAAATTAATCGTGTCAAGGCTAACAGTAGAAAGTAAAACGTTTTTGGAGCATATGTCATGATTCATGAATGTGGTCGGACCCAATTTCATGTTTACCAAAAAAGTTATCATCAATATGACTATTTACAAACAATAAAATAATTTAAATCATATAAATAAGAAAAATTGAACTTTGCTTATGAAATTTTACAGACATAATTTTTAATTTTTAAATATACATTATTTTACCTAATGCATTAAAAAGATGTGTTTCACATTTTAGAAGTTAAAAAAAATTATATTTTCTTATACAATTAAAGTGTAAAAATCATCCCAGATTATTTATATGAGACAGTCGCCCTGAACAGTTTCAGCTGCCCCAAATCGGTTGTTAGTCTCAGAGCTTATAGAAGTGCTATATATTTTTCAAATTTTTTAAATTCGAGCCGAAATAGTCGTCATAAAGAACTATTAGAGCTCTATTTTAAATTAGTCCTAACTATTTTGTCGCTTCTATAAATTCTGCGACTAAAACAGTCTCATAAGAAATGGGTGGCATGCATGTAAAATGCTTTTTTTTTTAAATGCAATAGCTAAACATCAAACCTTGTAAGCAGGGACGCATTGGATTATCTTTTATTAAAAAAGTCCCACTCTAAAATGACGTTTGGGATAAAGACTTGTGACAATATCCGGCCTTCAATTTTGACTCGTGATTAAGAAAGTGATTATCTTCTACTTTTCAGCCCCCATTTTATGTTATTTTAATTATTTTTAAAGAGTCTATAATCAAACTTTCGGAGAAGGTGATAAGCATGAATCTAAACTACTACAAATAATTTATGCAAATTTTATATTTTTGGTCTTATTCTTTATTAAAAATATTGTTTTACTGTCAGTATCATCACATGTTGCTATTTTATCAGCATATTTTGTTTGATGACTATAGTTAGCATGTCAATTATAAAATTTTAATTTGGGTTGTATTAATACTAATACAGGTTAATTTATACCAGTTAGTTGAATCCTTTCACACAAACTGGGAGAAACTTATGTAAGAGAGGGAAATAAGAAAATGACCATTTTCCTTTCCCGGAAGAGAAGTGATGCGTGCTAGAAAATTCACGTCGGTAGAGTAACGGACTATCATCTTAGCGTTGTAAGAAAGTTCAGCACACACACAGTGAAAGAGAAACAAAATCTGATGACTATAGTTGACATGTCAATTATAAAATGTTAATTTAGGTTGTATTAATACTAATACATGTTAATTTATACCAGTTAGTTGAATCATTTCACATAAACAGGGAGAAACCTATGTAAGAGAGGGAAATGAGAGAATGATCCTTTCCAGGAAGAGAAGAGAATATGATCTAATTAGAAGAAAAGAATGAGAGAGAGAGAGAGAGAGAGAGAGAGAGAGAGAGTAAGAGAGATACATATATAGGCATGGTTTAAGATCTTAAAAAATGGTCTACAAAATCGATCTCCCCTCCCTAGATATCCCTCTCCTTTATTTATACATGTTCCGTCAAGCCAACTCGACAACTGGTAAAGAACAACTGTCATATTGGCAAGTCAGGTCAGCGAGTCGTCTTAGAATATCATGATGGTGATGATTATATCTTCTAAATAGATTTATCAGGCCCAAGAGGCCTACTAGGCATGTGTTACCATAAAAGCTGATTTTTGGCGTAAACAGTTTATCCGATCAACACTCAAGTCGGTTTGGGTTGGGTCGGATCGGGTTGGGTTGTAACGAATTAAAATAGTACCCTATTACTCTTATTTATGATCACCTTTTTAAACTTGGTCATTTGATTGAAAAAAACATTAGGGTCAATTCAATTTGAAAAGCAAGTTACTAATGCAAACAATATGTTTGGTCACAATGAAATAATGATTTAAGGCTTATTTGGTTGCCACAAGATATTATAATTTATAAAGCGTTGTTCCCATCTTTACTAATTATACAGGAGAAAATTAAATTATTACATTTTAATGCTAAGCATAGAAGAAAGATGGGTTGTAATGTCCCCATCCAAACTAATAGGTAAGGGATAATTGACGCTCTGTCAGCAAACGCTTCAGCTTGCTAGTGCTTTTCAAACTTTTCAGCAACAAGTCTGACATTAATTATTTGCAGAAATGGGACAATTTAAAGAGCTTAGAAAGAAATTGCAATTTGCAGTAGGTGAAATGATTGAAGTCAGTAAAAATGAAGGCTTTCATGTCCAAATTTAAAATGAGTAATAATGGTGAAATAAATAAAAAGCAGGGTGGAAAATGAGGAGTAGTTAATGCAGTTATGCGGTCAGGTCTAATCGATTTTGATAAATTGCAATTTTTAAATTTTAGCTGTTGTAGTGGCAGCTGAGGCAGGTCTCAGTCCTGTACAGTCTGCGATTGGGGTGACAGATGGAGACTTGGGGAAGTGGGAGCGCAGGCAGATTAAGCGAGGTGTATTTATTCTACATTTTTAGGATTTAAGAGTCGGATATGCAGCATTATTATTATTATTATTTAAGGTGATCGTAACAATATGGTAAGAAAATAGTGGGATATGCAGCTTTTATGTGCAATTTGTATTTTAATATTTATCAGTTTAATTTTTCAGATTTCATACAGGTTGACTCATCAGTCATCAACCCATGAATGACCATCAAGTCTAAATTGATTTTAAATGGATCATCCAACACAAAGTTGACACAATTTTAATATGGATTGTTACGTGTCGGGTTTGAATTAATAGGTTGAACGTAGGTCAGGTTCGGTTTGAAAATTCTATCTGTAGGTCAAGACAATTATTAATAGATTGAACGTCGGTCGGGTTCGGTTTGAAAATTCTATCTGTATAAAATTCAGGTCAGGACAATATTGAGTCAGGCTCAATACCAACAATCAATACCAACAAGTTTGTCAAAATTGACCCCCTCACCCTACCCCCCGCGCCCGATTCATCTTCCTCAAATATTTAATGGATTCTTCTTGACAGTGAATAAATAAGGTTTAATATGCAATGGATGATGTAGTGTTTTATCACCAATAGATATGCTTTTTTTTAACCTTCCTAATCAATTTCTTTCTTTTTTTAATCATCTTGAAATATTTATGATTGTCTGTGATCCCTTTGATGATTATATCTGATTCTCTTATGTAAGGAAAACTTCCAACTGTGTCATAATGATCAAAGCATCTATTTTTAAACCTAAGCTTATTTAGATATATGGACATGAAGTCCAATTTAGGGCGTTTTTGGGGTAGTTTATTTAGAACAATTTATTTTTTATTGTGGTCGGGTAGCAGCTTCGGTTCCCGGAATTGCCATTGACGAGCTATGCGAGAAGAGATCTGAAAGGGGATTCCTCGTGAAGGAGCCGCAGCTTCGGTTTGTGGTGAAGAGGGGTGCGACAGGGATAAGTATATTAATTAATATGGATTGTGGTCTCATCATTCGTTATAAATTTGAGAACACTAATATTATTACTTTTATTTTTGTTTATATTTTTATTTGAAATAAAATATATTTATAAGCATTTAAATATTATTTTGATGTTTTTTTGAAAAATTAACTTATATTAAAAGTAAAAAATAAAAACACTTTAAAAATGCATCAAATAAATATATTCTTATAAAAGAATGCAAAAATAAAAATAAAAAAATAGAAATTGTATCAAAGAAGCCCTAAATTTACTAGATTAGCCATGCTATTATTAAATAAATAATTAAGACAGGTAAATGTTTTGCATCAAAAAATTTATTATATTAAATCTAAGTATTTATTTGTACAATTATCTTATGTGTTGGGTCTGATATTGACTGATAAGATATAGATATTAGAATATTAGTTATTGTGTACACGCAATCAAATATCTCACTCACCTCT
>JXCR01085020.1:18064-62423 GCA_002079205.1 Phalaenopsis hybrid cultivar | reverse complement strand
GTGGTTCAATTTAGATAATTAGTTGGACCACATTTATATTACTTTTAATGATCTTCATGTGTTGAGTTATTAGGTTATGTAATATAAAAGTAAATAGTATTTTCAAATATATACATTATATCAAAATATCATTAAGATTTGATGCTTCATCATGAAGGTTAAAACATGCACAACTTGAAGAGTTAAATCAAAGTTACACTGAAATACAGCCTTTAATTTCTTCTTCATTTTACATGATTGAAAATTCCAATGTGACAGGTTTGAGTGGTAAAAGAAAAGTTAAATGGAGTGGACAGATCTTGGTGCTTGAGAGTTATCCATTTGATAAGTGTATCATTAATAAGTTTACTTATTTGATGGGAATTATATTATTTGGTGGATGTAGATATTCTTATTTACATATTTGTCTTTTTACATTTAAAATTATCATTAGTCATTATAGTTGCAACTTTTTATCACATTTTTTTTCTTTTTAAAATTTAGGTACATAAACACTAATAGTGCATCTTTTTTATAAGAGAAATACAAACTAAAGCAATCAAAGGAGATCCAAATTCATATCTTTATATATTCTACATCAATATTAATGTCTCCAAATGATTGCAATTGGTGCACTATTTGACCATGACATGGCTCAATTTTGAATTTGAATTCAAATTCATTGTATTCCATTGTGCATGTCATCTTGAGTTTTAAAATAAATGTAGTTGAACATGGGAAAATATGTCAGCACGAATCTTAAGGTAGATGAACGACTGAGGAGGATGATACTGACGATCGGGCATAGTTGTTGACGACCGTCTTGAACTAGATGTTGGCAAGGGAGGCGTCTTGTCCGAACGATCGGTGGAATGTGCCAGCAGATGTTCCACAGGACATGGGTTAGTCCTCGAGGCGATTGATGGAAGGCTCNAAATTAAAGTTACACTGAAATACAACATTTAATTTCTTCTTCATTTTACATGATTGAAAATTCCAATGTGACAGGTTTGAGTGGTGAAAGAAAAGTTCAATGCAGTGGACAGATCTTGGTGCTTGAGAGTTATCCATTTGATAAGTGTAACATTAATAAGTTTTCTTATTTGATGGTATTTGGTGGATGTAGATATTCTTATTTACATATTTGTCTTTTTACATTTAAAATTATCATTAGTCATTATAGCATCTTTTTTATAAGAGAAATACAAACTTAAACAATCAAAGGAGATCCAAATTCATATCATTATATATTCTACATCAATATTAATGTCTCCAAATGATTGCAATTGGTGCACTATTTGACTATCACATGCTCAATTTTGAATTTGAATTCAAATTCTTTGTATTCCATTGTGCATGTCATCATGAGTTTTAAAATAAATGTAGTTGAACATGGGAAATATGTCAGCATGAATCTCAAGGTAGATGAACGATTGAGGAGGGTGACACTGACGATCGGGCATAGTTGTTGACAGCCGACTTGAACTAGATGTTTGCAAGGGAGGCGTCTTGTCCGAACGATCGGTGGAATGTGCCAGCAGATGTTCCGCAGGACATGGGTCAGTCCTCGAGGCGATCGATGGAAGGCTCTCTTTTGGATTAGATGCTTACTAGACGAGCGACAACTTTCATCGATCGAATCAATCTCCAGTTTTTTTTTTATATGTGAATAAATCTGTAATTTTCAAAAAGAACCCCCCTCTAAAAAGTTAATAATGAGGGGGCTAATATATACTTTTGTAATGTTGCGACTTTTGCTTATAAATAAGAGTTTATGTCATCAATAAATGATACTCTTTTATTGTCCCCTAATGTGCTTTGTCTCTCTCTAACTCTCGCTCTCTCTCTCTCTCTCTCTATCATCACTTTCTAGCATAACGTTCTATTCCTTTGGTATGTTTCATGACACTTTTGGATTCAATTGTAGCAAATGATTTAATTATGATTTTAAAATAGCAATTTCATCTAAAATGTAACTATTATATAATTCATATTATTATTCTTAAGATTCTATTTTCGGATGTTGTAATAAGTTGTAGAAATGCTTTAGAAGAACTTATTATTACATGTACTTTCTACAAAATATAAATGATAGATTAAAAAAATCATGATAATGAAAAATATAAATTTATGGATTAAAAAATCACTAACATAATTGCATTGCTAGAATATTGGATGATGAGCATGATAATGAAAAGTTATTCTATAGATTAAGAGGTTATTGGGGATGGGTTTTTATTTTTGTTTTTCATTTTGTGCTAATTTTTTTTGTTTTATGTATGTTTTGATTTTTGAGCAAAACATGTTTATTATATTGAAAATGAATCAAATTATTTGTAAAAATGGTCAAAATAAGTTATTTTTTAAATAAAAATAAATAAAATTGATTCCAAAAGAGACTTGAACTTTTAAGAAAATAACTTAAAAAGTTTATCATCCCAAAATTAGCAAAACTTTAGTTTGAAAAATGAAGTCTTTTGAAAGGGATACTTAATAAAGCTTAAATTTGGCTTTAAAATAAAATTTTCAATTATTTTGTTTAAATAGTGAACTATAAATAGTATTTTAACTATTTTATTTGAAGATGAATTATGTATATTAATATCACTAGAGATAAATGACTGAAGAGACACGAGTAAATATATATAAATATATCTGATATTGTGGTGTATAAATATTCACATAATTGTACATGATTAAAAATGAGTCATATTCATGATCATAAGCATATTTAAAATCTATATTATTTGGACATCTAAAATTCTTTTCTATTGCAACATTACTTTGGCTGATAACTTATATTTTTCTGCTAGTATATGTATTATATCGTTCATTTTTATGATTTATATTGCATACTGTAATTTCTTACTATTTTCGTCTTAATAAATATTTTTTATTTATTGAGTTTGATTAATCAAATTTATCTCTTATTTTTATAGCAAGTTCTATCAAATTATTTTATCCTCTTATTAGTTTATGATTGTAATTTCTATTGATTTGATGTAATAAATATTATTTTTCTATTTAGTGTATGTTGAATCATTTAGGAAATAAGGTCTTATATCGTTCATAAGTACATACAACACGATAGACCTTGAATGGTAGAGAGAGATATGAAAATCTATTGAAGGAAATTTAGAAAAGATATTAATTCAAACTCTTCAACAAACCTAAGCGAGGCACCTCTTCAGAGATTCCATGAGTTACGGGATTCAAGAGAAAGAGAGAGAAAGAGATGTGAGAATGGAGATCGAAAGCAATCTCGATCTCCAGAGATAGAGGAAAGGAGGAGGATCCAAAGAGATGAAGATCCCTTTCCTCTGTTTCCTTCTCCTTTTATACATAGATGAAGAAATCCATAAAATAGACAAAGTACTACATTTCTCACTAAATGATGCCTCTTCTCAGCTATTTCGATGAACAAAGTGTGATGTGAATGTCAGTGCATGATCGACTGATGTTAGCTATTACATTCACAAACATTGTAGATACAATAACCATCTCAGAACCAGGGTTGAAAGAAAGAATCCTAAATGTTTGGCGGTGTCTTCTCCTTGGTGGTCATGATGACTTCTTCTAATAATTGCATTATCTAAAGCGAGCTAGGTTACTCTTTTGATGAAAAATGAAAGTGATTGGATTTGCAGACAAGCTTGGTTCAATCACATCAGCAAGTGAGCTCAGTTCAAACAATTCGGCCGTTTTGTTAAGTTCTACCACTTCGACAGGCGGGCTTATTTTAGTAAGCAAAAATTTCAACAACAAATTTTATGTACCAGTATTTGTGTATAAATTTAGTACTCTGATTCTTTTATGTCTTCAGTCAAAATCTACGAGAAGAATGAGAGAATAGAGAGTCTTTATTCTCTTTGAGATCTTCGAGGCTAGGATAAGACTTATCTCGAGAATGCCTCATTTTATCCTCAGGGACTGGTCTGCTTGGTTTGTGAGGAATTGGCTTATTCTATCATTTACATTCTACGGCTTCTCCTCGGGGCATTTTAAGCTCTCCTGTAAAGAACTGTCGTGGATTTATATCGATGACCGGCATCTGCAAGCCATAGTTTTCATCTTTATCAAGTTCTCAATAATTTGATTGTGTCAAATATATCCTTTCAAAAGTTTAAAAAGATCACCTGAATCAATAGTTTCAGGTGATTTATTTGTTATTATCCCTTGATAAATATAGAGTTAAAGAGCAGACTAACAAAGTCCAACCTGTGCTCTTGNAATAGTTTCAGGTGATTTATTTGTTATTATCCCTTGATAAATATAGAGTTAAAGAGCAGACTAACAAAGTCCGACCTGTGCTCTTCAAGATCCGAGCCTAATCCTTCCTTCCCGTCCATGAGCCGAAGCGAGCCTCCGCCCTATGATCTTTTCCCTCCGCTGCTGCTACCGTTGCCTATCTTCTTCTTCCTCAGCAGCTGGCCTTCCTACCACAGCCTCCTTTCCCTCGTCCCCCTCCGTCGCTTCTCTTCTTCTCTCGTGCCGAAGTCTTCGATCCCTCCAGCAAATCCACCCTCACTTTATCCGCAAGGGTCTAGAACAGCACCAAGTCCTCGTCTGCCGCTTTATCGTCCTCTGCACTTCTCATTTTGCTCTACGTTATGCCTCAGAGGTCTTTTTTCGCGTCTCCTCGCCCAACGTCATCCTGTGGAACGCCCTCCTCAATGCCTCCTCCAATCTCTCTTCGCTCTCTCACACTGTTTCCCTGTTTAACCTCATGCGCCGCTCCCAACACCCTGATGGCTTCTCCTTCCCCTGCCTCCTCAAAGCCTGTTCTTTTCACGCCGCTTTCTTCCTTGGTGCCTCCCTCCACTCTGCTGTCCTGCACCTCGGGCTCGAGGACGACCTCTTCATCCGCACCTCCCTTGTCGACTTCTATGGCAAATGTCGCCAGGTTGATGCGTCTCGGAAGTTATTTGACACGATGTCCAGCAGGAATGAGGTTACTTGGACCGCCATGATTGCAGGCTATTTAATTTCCGGCAATCTACTGGACGCCCGCCTTCTGTTCGATGAAATGCCTGAGAGGAATATAGTTACTTGGAATGTAATGATTGATGGGTATGTGAAGGCCGGAGATTTGATGAATGCACGGAAGGTTTTCGATCATATGCCTAAAAGGAATGAGATTTCCTTTACTTCAATGATTGACGGTTACACAAAAGCCGGGGACATGGCTTCTGCAAGGTTCCTGTTTGAACAACTGGACAACAAAGATGTCTTTTTGTGGTCAGCAATGATCTCTGGTTACGCGCAGAACTGCCAGCCCATTGAGGCCTTCAAGCTTTTCCTCGAAATGCATAATAGAAAAATCAAACCTGATCAAGTCATTATGGTCGGATTGATGTCGGCCTGCGCACAATTGGGTAGAACGAGTATTGCCAAGTGGGTCGATCAATATGTTCAGCAGATCCCTCTCGATGCCAGCAAACCTCATGTTTTGGCTGCCTTGATAGACATGAATGCCAAATGTGGAAACATGAAAAGAGCCGTCTTTCTGTTTGATTCCATGCAGGTCAGGGACTTGGTCTCTTACTGTTCCTTGATGCAAGGATATTCTATACATGGATTTGGAGCTGAGTCGGCCAAGCTATTCGATCAAATGCTCAGAGAAGGGATCATCCCGGACAATGTCGCCTTCACGGTGATATTTACTGCTTGTGCCCAAGCTGGCCTTATTGAAGAGGGTAGTAAGTATTTTAAGTTGATGAAGGATGTGTACAACATTACTCCTTCTAATGATCACTACGCATGCATGGTGGATCTTCTCGGGCGGGCGGGTTTGTTGAAAGAGGCATATGATTTTGTGAAATCTATGCCGGTGGAGCCTCACGCCGGTGTCTGGGGTGCGCTTTTGTTAGCATGTAGGATGCATTGCAATACGGAGCTTGCGGAGATAGCTTTATCTAGCCTTAGTGAGGTAGAACCTCGAAATGCAGGGAATTTTGTGTCGATGTCGAATATCTATGCTGCGGATGATAGGTGGGCTGATGTTTCACAGGTAAGGAATGTGATGAAATTGAGGGGGTTGAGGAAGATCCCTGGTTGTACTTGGGTTTATTCCTAGAGAAGTCTTTTTTGTCTTTTTTGCGTGTGATGTTTGACCAAAAAAATGAAATTTTTGTTGACTTCTTCTGAGATTTTAATCTCGTTGAAACAGTGGAGCAGCACATTGTATATAGAGAAATTGGGAAGAAATTATTTACTTTGGAAACCTACTCCAATTTTGTTCATGCATATAATGTTATAATGAAATCATGAAGGACCCTTGAACTGACAATCTTTGTCATTTTTTTCTGTAAATTATTATTGTTCTTAATTCAATCAAATGCATTCTAGAGATGTTAATACCATGTTGAATTAATTCTGCATTAAAAAAAAAAAACCTTTTTCAATTTTATGTTTATGCTTATGAAAGTTTCAGCTCTTTGAAATCAGCTCAAGAAAAGTACTACTCCTCTTTCGATGCTTATTTCCACAGCAAAATGTATTTTTTTCACGCATATGAACATAACCTATTAAAAATATTTTTCATTTTAAATAACATGAAAACATTAATTGTCATTAAAATAGAAGTGCTGCATAAATTTTTAATGTGCATGCTTTATTTCGAACTGATTATTTAATAGATTGAAGTGTGTAATTTTTTTTCATTATCAATTGATATAAAAATATGGAATTGGTGCTCTATTTTAATGTGTTCCTCAGAAGACTGGATTATTACCTTGTGTCATGGTGAAAATGTTGTTATAGTAGAGATGTCTAGGTTGAATTATCGATATATAAAGTCCATGGATCAGGCAGTGAGGCTAGATTTTGCCTGTTGTGGTGAAGATGAGAGCTCTGTATTTTGTTTTCGCAGACGGTATAACAACAATATGTTGCTCTTTGACGCTCCATTGGAAATAGATGTTGCCAGGATATGAGAAAAACTATTATTGGTTTTTTTTTTCATGAGAGTTCCTTAGTTGTGGTCCAAGTAGTTGTGTAAAATTAAGACTCTTTTCTGAATTGGTATGTAAAGTTTGTCATCTCTTTAAGGTAATAAAGTAATCACATTAAAGGGGGGACCAGTCGACTTCAAGGAGAAGAGGAGTCAATTTTTAGAGCTCTTATTGATCAAAGACCTCATGAATACTTCCTGCCCCCACAGTTTCAATTCTCATCAACCATCGCTCGACAGTTGTTATTGGCCACAGTTGACTACCCTTTGCTCATCTCCATCGGTGGACCTTGCAAGGTAATGAAGTACAATGTAACGATGCACACCCCAAGATAATGCATCGATGTAACCCGAAGATGGTGCAATGACCTGCCCCGAAAAGGTGCAAAAATACACCCCACTCACTAATAAGAGGTAACAAATAACACCATATTGAAGATCCAATGATAACTTCCAATGACAATGGCGACCATCATACTTAGGATGCATTGGCGTCACCCAGACTCTTGAAGTTATATCATTGCAGCTTTCGCTACGACCTATGTGACCAAATATGACATACGTGGCTCTCAAACTCATGCAACTCCCAACTCCAACTTATATGACCTATGAATGTTAGCATAACTAACCACTACAACTCATGTGACCAACTATGACATGTGTGGTCCACTACTTACAAAACTCCAAACTTTAACCTCTACAACCTATGAATGTTGTTACAGCTCACTGTTATGGCCTATATGGCCAATTATAAACAACGTGGCTTACAGTTCATATAGCTCCTAACTCTGGCCTCTGAGATGTATAGACTTACTGCTCACCACTAAAACTTATGTGACCAATTACGACCTATGTGGCTCACAACTCATGCAGCTACTAGCTCTGACATATATGGTATGCAAATTTTATCACAAATCACCATTACAACTACATGACAACTCTATGACTTACAGTACAGTTTACACAACTCCCAACTACAGTCTCTCGGCCTATAAACATTATTATAACTCACAACTACGATCTATGTGTCCAACCATAGTCTACATGGCTCACAACTCATTCAGGTCTCAACTTCAGCTTCTACGCCCTACAGACATTATTACAACTCATCATTACAACCTATGTGACCAACTACGAGCTAGATAAGTCATAGCGCTTGTAGCTCTTAACTCCCACCTCTGCGGCCTACGAACTTTATTACGGCTCGCCACTTTGACCGATGTGACCAACTGCAACTTACATGGCTTACAACTAATCTATGTGGCCAACTTACGCTCATGAAATAACCATTTACGATCACGACTTTCAACTATAAACTCCAGGACAAACTGATCCTACAACTACTATCTACAACATTTACGATAAATTACTGTCTCCATAACAATCGACTACAACATTCAAGACTCATTAAAATTATTATCGTTGAACCAGCGTTATACATCAATATTATAATTTCGTTTTCTATAATGTTAAGAAGAGAGTGAGCTCGTTCAGTTACAATTAAGTAGTTTTTTTTTTCATTTTCAGAGTTTATCACGTAAAAAATTGAGGTGTCTCGTCATGCTTACTTCTATTTTATCCGTGTGCATGTTGAATTTTAGTCCAATACTTAGACACTAAATTTTAACTTTATTTGCAAATCTCCCACATAAATCACTTATCGTAGTAAAAAGATTTTTTATCTATTGCTTACCATCTTAATTCTAATTTATAATTTGGCCTATGCTGCCCATTTAACGTAAATCTAACGACCCGAACAACTTTATAAAAATCATAATACTTTTAACAAAATCATATGAAATTAATCTTATCATTCAATTTATACTCTATGACCATAATAAATAACTTCACAGTACCCATACGTAGCCTATAATGATCAAATAATCATTGATAGTTAACCCATTAAAGACCCCATTTTACTAGTCCCGACCGCGGACCTCCTCGATTCTATTCTGGAGGCTCGAAGCAATCTCTGGGTGAGGCCGACTCGATTTCCTCACCTAGTGTTAGACGCGAAGATTAATTGCAGAAGAGATCGGCTTTCTTGACAGGAGGGAGAGTCTGTGTTTCCAAGGACGGAGAAAAAGCGCCATCTTTTCTCATCTTTCGTTGCCTACCCAAGCATGCTCCTTTCATAGGATGCCCCGTAAGTTCTTCGAGCCATTCTTTGCGTTTGATCGAATATACAGAGTGTGAGGGTTAATTCAGCCGAGATCTGCCTTAGCTCTACTAGATATAGGAAATATAGTTTTTTTAAGTAGTTTTGTCTTGCATTCTCCTAGAAAATGATGTTCTAGGGTTCTTCTTTTGACTGGCTGTGTTAATTGTTCATTTACTCCGTTAAGTTATAGTTTGTTGGGCATACTTGATCTTGGTGGAGTAGAGAATTGGACGGCATATTCAATGGTTATTATTATTATTATTATTATTATTATTATTATTATTATTATTTTTTTTTTGTGAATTTCGTAAAGGGGCTGTTTGTTTGGTAGACATGTATAATGTTATGCTATGCTTTGGGCTAATTTGGCTGATTGGAGATGTAGTGCACGTTCTTGGAAGTGATGTTTTTAACTTATTTTTAATGTAAACATGAAATCATCGCATTTGAGAGTGTTTTTTGTAGTTTTTGTAAAGTTTTAAAGGAAAATTAACTTTCGAATGCATCTAGTTGAATAGTGCTATCTAGTACCATTCTCTAAAACTTAATTTCTAACTTCAGGCAACCAAATAGTCCCCCAAAACAAACAAAAATACATTTCTCATTTCTTAATCTCTTTTTTGATTCATTCTTATGCTATCACTATTTTTCTTTTAAAATAATTTGGACTTTATGTATGATTATTAATGTAAGTTATTTTTGAATTGCAATGTTTATAATTATTATAACACTAACACAAACAACAACATTTTGACAAATAATCGTCATCTATATAATGTTAAACGAAAATAATGAGTGCCCTTAATCGTTAGGAAAGCTAGATCATGACCTTGAGCATGACAATGTCCATATTGAGATATTTTGTATTCGTGAGATGAGACATAAGCATTAAAATCAATAAATTATGCAAAGTTAAAATGCGCCATACTAGCATCAAAGTCCGAAGTTAGAAGGGCCATAATATCATCTTAACATCAAATCATCAAGTAAGAAGGGATATATACAAATCAAAGTATGATGTCAAAGTAATAATATAACAGGTCAAGGAAAGTTCATTACATTAAGTATCCTCCACTCACAACTCAACATTTACAGGTGAACTAAACTAATAAAATTAGAATCTGTAGATTCAAAAGTCTCCAACACTTTCATCATTTAATTGATATACATTAGAATTATTATCATAATGACTTGTTTGTTCTCCCATCTCATCCTCAATTATATGCTTTCCTAATTAATAAAAATAAATAAGAATATTAACTTAAGTTTAAAATGATGGCTCTGTTGATATGTTCTTTTTTAATCATCTTGACATTGGTTAAGGCGTTCCTATGTTAATACAACTTTTCAAGTTTTTCGAGAATTAATTTTATGCAATGTGTTATTCATGGATTCCAATATATGTGATTTTCTTTACTCCAACTTATTTTTTGCCACTTTATCAGCAGTAGAATTGTTAGCAACAACTTTTATCACTAAATGTTCTTTAATTTTCTCTATGACTCCATCACTGACTCTAAACTTTGCTCTGAAATTTTCAACTCATGATACTTCAACATGCTTTAAAAAATAGTATCATTGGATTTGTTAATTAAAAAGTGGTACTATCAAACCAATCATTAAACATGATATTAACTTCAATATTTGTCCAGTTTTTTTTTTTTAAGCTCAAGAAGTTTAGCATTGCTATTCAGTTCCTTCTTCATTATTCAAATTCTGAGTTTATACATAGATGGAGGTTTAAGGCCTCGCTTTTAAGAATCTATATATAAAACAGATCATGGTGATAGACTAGCATTTATATATATAAAAAACTTTTGATGCCCATGTAAACATGCCTGCAAGCCTTTCTTGCATTTTGAGGGCACATTTGATGAGCTACCCTCACGCCATAATTTTTGTTATCGTTCACATTTATCATGCATTTGTTTATGGGCCTTGTTGCACCTCTGTTCGACATTTGGCAAAGAGGATAAGAAAACTTTGCCACTAACCTGCTACATTAATAGGATCTGCTATCCATTCTATCATCAAGCTATCGATGCTTTAAAAATTTTGACATTGTTGCTTTTTTATATGCGCATGAGTCTCCTTTCTCCTAATCAGGCATTTTAACAAATGGTTCAACATTTCACAAGAAACAGTATGACGGTCTTTCATTTTAAGTACAAAATCTTAACAATCTTATTAGAGTAGCTGTGCATTAGATAAGCAAATGTTTTTTCACTCCAATTTTCTCTTGTATAGATATTTTTATGTCAGGTCTTTTCTATCTCTTGTTTTACATTTTTCTTTTTCTCCAACTTTTTTAGAAAACCCTAAATTTAGGTTTAGGAAAGAAAAAAATATCCATTGTTACCAATAAGGTGGCATGCCTCATACATTATGAGGCAGACATCTTATTAAGATATCGTTAGGCACATGGCTATGGTGATTTTCATAAAAGGGCACCAGGCGTATCATGGTTCAAGTGAGTTGACGAACCACTCTAAACCAACCCATAAGCTCTTATTGACTCTCTTACCGAACGTAAATGTAAGTTATCATAATTTATGTCACTCTCATGGCTTAATTTAAAGTCTTCTAATCAATTTTGATTAAATATTAGGAGTTTCTAAGCATAAAACCCATCCACCCCACATATTTCCAGCCATAGTTCCACAATCACTCTATTCAATTTCCTGCCAATCAACCCCAAATATTGAAGGAATTTTCATTTGTTCACTCCATATTAATAAGCAATTTAAATAGTTTCACTTACCTAAATTTAGTAATTATTGTCAACCACTTGTCTCTTTTTAATGCTATTGAATGAACCTTCCAAAGTTAAGCAAGCTACAAATGCAACGCAAGCTGCAAATGGTGAAATTAATTACAAAGTTGACTGAGATTATCCCACTAGGTGATTTTGTCTTCTCTTGATAAACAAGATATTGTTGAACTTCGGCCTAAGGCATCTTACTTATGATTGCTGTTCCCAAATCTCCATAAATGAAGATACAAGCTGTTCCTCAGCTTTCTATATTATTTCCTGCTCTATCATAGATTGACTTTGTTTTGTCAATGCTTCCATCACCAGACTATCACATGTTTTCCTTTATCATTTACTAAGCAGCATAATTTATAAGCACCCAGATTTCCCACTAGCTAGCGCATGCTTATGCATGATGCTAACTAGTATAGCTTACTACTGCTTGCTTCTTTTGTATTTCAAGTTGACTTTGTGCTGTCATCATCACCACAATTATACTGTTGTGGGATCCTTTCTCATATTTAATTATTTTCTTTAATGTATATTGACTTCCTTATTTAGATCCAACAAACCCTTCTATAGTTGTATTGCCTTCAGAGATGTTCATTCCAATTCTACCTCCATCATCACCATAGCAATATTTAGAAAATAGTTCTTTCTACTTGGGCGAATGATGTGGATCAATCCTGTTTGTCAGTTCTTCTCCATACATATTATTGTTTTATGTTCATTTAGCTTTTTTTAAAAATTGAATAATTTTTAATATTAGAAATATATAATCATAACATATCACATCTTGCTTTCTTTGTCTTAATTATTTTTAATATGCATACAAATAATATCTTTAGATAATATGAAGAAACTAAGGGTCTGCTGTAGGGAAGCTGACTATCCNTTCTTTGTCTTAATTATTTTTAATATGCATACAAATAATATCTTTAGATAATATGAAGAAACTAAGGGTCTGTTTGGGGCAACCGCAGCTATGTTGCCGCAGGGAAGCTGACTGTCTGTTTGTTGCAGATGTGTAAAAACAGCTGTGAGACAACTGTTTATGAAAAAATAATCATTTTACCCCTGTTTAATAAAACTGCTTAAAACATAATTGTGATAGTCACATATTTGATACTTCAGAAGCAGAAATTCATTTCAAAATAGAACAATAATTTATGTACACAACTCACTTAACAGTGCATGCCGAAAGCGCTATAGAAAAAAATACTATTATTTTTAACATGAAAGCGATGTATGTCTCGTCCTAATTTTTTCTCCAGNACATATTTGATACTTCAGAAGCAGAAATTCATTTCAAAATAGAACAATAATTTATGTACACAACTCACTTAATAGTGCATACCGAAAGCGCTATAGAAAAAAAAATACTATTATTTTTAACATGAAAGCGATGTATGTCTTGTCCTAATTTTTCCTCAAATATGCTATCAATTTGTAATCACTTTCGACAGTGTATGAGTCTTATCATTATATTAGGTTTGAGGTCAGAAATTAAAAATAACTGTTTGTATTAATCGTCAATATTATATATAATATACATGCATCAATTAAAATTTATTAGAGAAGTATCATCTTCTTAGAAAAAAAACAATATAATAAGCAATCTATATATAACAAAAAATTTTGTCAAGGAAGGAAATAGAGTACTGAATTCAGAGCTCAACAAGAGAAAAAANCGATGTCCAGCAGGAATGAGGTTACTTGGACCGCCATGATTGCAGGCTATTTAATTTCCGGCAATCTACTGGCCGCCCGCCTTCTGTTCGATGAAATGCCTGAGAGGAATTTAGTTACTTGGAATGTAATGATTGATGGGTATGTGAAGGCCGGAGATTTGATGAATGCACGGAAGGTTTTCGATCATATGCCTAAAAGGAATGAGATTTCCTTTACTTCAATGATTGACGGGTACACAAAAGCCGGAGACATGGCTTCTGCCAGGTTCCTGTTTGAACAACTGGACAACAAAGATGTCTTTCNATTGCTAGAATATTGGATGATGAGCATGATAATGAAAAGTTATTCTATAGATTAAGAGGTTATTGGGGATGGATTTTTATTTTTGCTTTTCATTTTGTTTTTTTTTTTTGTTTTATTTATGTTTTGATTTTTTAGCAAAACATGTTTATTATATTGAAAATGAATCAAATTATTTGTAAAAATGGTCAAAATAAGTTATTTTTTTAAAATAAAAATAAAAAAATTGATTCCAAAAGAGACTTGAACTTTTAGGAAAATAACTTAAAAAATTTATCAGCCCAAAATTTGCAAAACTTTAGTTTGAAAAATAAAGTTTTTTTGAAAGGGATATTTAATAAACTTAAATTTGACTTTAAAATAAAATTTTTAATTATTTTGTTTAAATAGTTAACTATAAATAATATTTTAACTATTTTATTTGAAGATGAATTATGTATATTATTATCAGCTAGAGATAAATGACTGAAGAGACATGAGTAAATATATATAAATATATATGATATTGTGGTGTATAACTGTTCACATAATGGTACATGATTAAAATTAGTTCTATTCATGATCATAAGCATATTTAAAATCTATATTGTTTGGACGTCTAAAACTCTTTTCTATTGCAACATTACTTTGGTTGATGGCATATATTTTTCTGCTAGTGTATGTATTATATCGTTCATTTTTATGATTTATATTGCATACCGTAATTTCTTACTATTTATGTTTTAATAAATAATTTTTATTTATTGAGTTTGAATATTCAAGTTTATCTCTTATCTTTTATAGCAAGTTCTATCAAATTATTTTATTCTCTTATTAGTTTATGATTGTAATTTCTATTGATTTGATGTAATAAATATTATTTTGCTATTTAGTGTATGTTGAATCTTTTAGGAAATAAGGTCTTATATCGTTCATAAGTACATACAACCCAATAGACTTTGAATGGTAGGGAGAGATATGAAAATCTATTGAAGGAAATTTAGAAAAGATATTAATTCCAACTCTTTGACAAACCTAAGCCAAGCACCTCTTCGGAGATTCCATGACTTATGGGATTCAAGAGAAAGAGCGAGCAAGAGATGTAAGAAATGGAGATCGAAAGCAATCTCGATCTCGAGAGATGGAGGAAAGGAGGAGGATCCAAAGAGATGAAGACCCCCTTCCTCTATTTTTCCTTCTCCTTTTATACATAGATGAAGATATCCATAAAATAGACAAAGTAGTACATTTCACACTAAATGATGCCTCTTCTCAGCTATTTCACTGAAAAAAGTGATGTGAATGTCAGTGCACTATCGACTGATGTCAGGTATTACATTCGCAGATATTGTGGTTACAATAACCATCTCGAAACCTGAGTTGAAAGAACGAATCCTAAATGTCTTGCGCCGCCTTCTCCTTGGTGGTCATGATGACTTCCTCTAATAGTTGCATTAGCTTAAGCGGGCTAAGTTACTCTTTCGATGAAAAATGAAAGTGATTGGATTTGCATGATGACTTCCTCTAATAGTTGCATTAGCTAAAGCGGGCTAAGTTACTCTTTTCATAGTTTTCATCTTTATCAAATTCTCAATATTTTGATTGTTTCAAATATATCCATTCAATAGTTTAAAAAGATCACCTGAATCAATATTTCAGGAAATGATCCATTTGTTTTTATCCCTTGATTAATATAGAGTTAAAGAGCAGACCAACAAACTCCGACCTGTGCTCTTCAAGATCCGAGCCTAATCCTTCCTTCCCGTCCATGAGCCGAAGCGAGCCTCCGCCCTATGATCTTTTCCCTCCGCTGCTGCTACCGTTGCCTATCTTCTTCTTCCTCAGCAGCTGCCCTTCCTACCACCGCCTCCTTTCCCTCGTCCCCCTCCGTCGCTTCTCTTCTTCTCTCGTGCCGAAGTCTTCGATCCCTCCAGCAAATCCACCCTCACTTTATCCGCAAGGGTCTAGAGCAGCACCAAGTCCTCGTCTGCCGCTTTATCGTCCTCTGCACTTCTCATTTTGCTCTACGTTATGCCTCAGAAGTCTTTTTTCGCGTCTCCTCGCCCAACGTCATCCTGTGGAACGCCCTCCTCAATGCCTCCTCCAATCTCTCTTCGCTCTCTCACACTGTTTCCCTGTTTAACCTCATGCGCCGCTCCCAACACCCTGATGGCTTCTCCTTCCCCTGCCTCCTCAAAGCCTGTTCTTTTCACGCCGCTTTCTTCCTTGGTGCCTCCCTCCACTCTGCTGTCCTGCACCTCGGGCTCGAGGACGACCTCTTCATCCGCACCTCCCTTGTCGACTTCTATGGCAAATGTCGCCAGGTTGATGCGTCTCGGAAGTTATTTGACACGATGTCCAGCAGGAATGAGGTTACTTGGACCGCCATGATTGCAGGCTATTTAATTTCCGGCAATCTACTGGACGCCCGCCTTCTGTTCGATGAAATGCCTGAGAGGAATATAGTTACTTGGAATGTAATGATTGATGGGTATGTGAAGGCCGGAGATTTGATGAATGCACGGAAGGTTTTCGATCATATGCCTAAAAGGAATGAGATTTCCTTTACTTCAATGATTGACGGGTACACAAAAGCCGGAGACATGGCTTCTGCAAGGTTCCTGTTTGAACAACTGGACAACAAAGATGTCTTTTTGTGGTCAGCAATGATCTCTGGTTACGCGCAGAACTGCCAGCCCATTGAGGCCTTCAAGCTTTTCCTCGAAATGCATAATAGAAAAATCAAACCTGATCAAGTCATTATGGTCGGATTGATGTCGGCCTGCGCACAATTGGGTAGAACGAGTATTGCCAAGTGGGTCGATCAATATGTTCAGCAGATCCCTCTCGATGCCAGCAAACCTCATGTTTTGGCTGCCTTGATAGACATGAATGCCAAATGTGGAAACATGAAAAGAGCCGTCTTTCTGTTTGATTCCATGCAGGTCAGGGACTTGGTCTCTTACTGTTCCTTGATGCAAGGATATTCTATACATGGATTTGGAGCTGAGTCGGCCAAGCTATTCGATCAAATGCTCAGAGAAGGGATCATCCCGGACAATGTCGCCTTCACGGTGATATTTACTGCTTGTGCCCAAGCTGGCCTTATTGAAGAGGGTAGTAAGTATTTTAAGTTGATGAAGGATGTGTACAACATTACTCCTTCTAATGATCACTACGCATGCATGGTGGATCTTCTCGGGCGGGCGGGTTTGTTGAAAGAGGCGTATGATTTTGTGAAATCTATGCCGGTGGAGCCTCACGCCGGTGTCTGGGGTGCGCTTTTGTTAGCATGTAGGATGCATTGCAATACGGAGCTTGCGGAGATAGCTTTATCTAGCCTTAGTGAGGTAGAACCTCGAAATGCAGGGAATTTTGTGTCGATGTCGAATATCTATGCTGCGGATGATAGGTGGGCTGATGTTTCAAAGGTAAGGAATGTGATGAAATTGAGGGGGTTGAGGAAGATCCCTGGTTGTACTTGGGTTTATTCCTAGAGAAGTCTTTTTTGTCTTTTTTGCGTGTGATGTTTGACCAAAAAAATGAAATTTTTGTTGACTTCTTCTGAGATTTTAATCTCGTTGAAACAGTGGAGCAGCACATTGTATATAGAGAAATTGGGAAGAAATTATTTACTTTGGAAACCTACTCCAATTTTGTTAATGCATATAATGTTATAATGAAATCATGAAGGACCCTTGAACTGACAATCTTTGTCATTTTTTTCTGTAAATTATTATTGTTCTTAATTCAATCAAATGCATTCTAGAGATGTTAATACCATGTTGAATTAATTCTGCATTAAAAAAAAAAAACCTTTTTCAATTTTATGTTTATGCTTATGAAAGTTTCAGCTCTTTGAAATCAGCTCAAGAAAAGTACTACTCCTCTTTCGATGCTTATTTCCACAGCAAAATGTATTTTTTTCACGCATATGAACATAACCTATTAAAAATATTTTTCATTTTAAATAACATGAAAACATTAATTTTCATTAAAATAGAAGTGCTGCATAAATTTTTAATGTGCATGCATTATTTCGAACTGATTATTTAATAGATTGAAGTGTGTCATTTTTTTTCATTATCTATTGATATAAAAATATGGAATTGGTGCTCTATTTTAATGTGTTCCTCAGAAGACTGGATTATTACCTTGTGTCATGGTGAAAATGTTGTTATAGTAGAGATGTCTAGGTTGAATTATCGATATATAAAGTCCATGGATCAGGCAGTGAGGCTAGATTTTGCCTGTCGTGGTGAAGACGAGCTCTGTATTTTGTTTTCGCAGGCAGCATAACAACAATATATTGCTCTTTGACGCTCCATTGGAAATAGATGCTGCCGAGATACGAGAAAAGCTATTGCTGATTTTCTGTCATGAGAATTCCCTAGTCGTAGTCCAAGTAGTTGTTTAAAAGTAAGTCTTTTTTTTGAATTGATATGCTAAGATTGTCGTCTCTATGAGACAATAAAAGTAACCATTTGAGAAGTTGAAAATGACAACTAAGAGGGTGATTCATATATTGGTACTTGGTAGAACTGATTTACGATGGAGGATATGTTGGGTCAGGTGATTTTAAGTTATTAAAGGGAGTTGTGTCGTGTATGTATGAGGTGGGGTTGTCATATTCACTGTTTGAGTCACTATTTGCTGTTTGTTTGGAAGATATAGATTGAGAGCAAGCTTGTAGTTGGCGATGCTTGATTTTTTAAATATTTGGATGAAGGACTTGTTTTGACTCAGTCGGAATCTCTTGGGTGCTGAAGTTTTTGGAATGCTAAGGAAGAATGAAAGGAGTCCCAATTGTTTTATGTTGAATGCAGTGTGTACGTTTTGGATGAGAGCCAAGAGATCATTGTTTTTGTTGCCATTGGTGAGATTAGCAGCAATATATGTTAGTAGATATATGCTTGTTTGATAATGATGCTATGATAAAAGACAAGTCTGTTGTTACAGGTGTCAATTTGGGTTTATAGGTCAAGTTTGAGTCTGATTTGAACATGACCCGACATGAATACAATCTACCTCAACCAGACCTACTTATGACATGGGTAAATAATCTTAACCGGAACCTTACACAATCAAGCTCAAACCCAATCCAACCTGACATGGAAAACATTTAAATTGTAATGGGTTAGTGTCAACCCAGCTCAAAATGAATGTGATTCTCTGAATAAACATAATTAAAAAAGTTAGCAATATTTACAATTTTATGTGCTTTTTTTATTAATAATCAAATAGTCTAATTATTTTAGTTTAAATTGATATAAGTCCAATCCAAATCTCACACAAGTTGATCCAAACTTGAATTAGTTTTGCTTTGTGCTGAATTGGAGACCCAATTGCAATCGATGCTTGGAGAAGATGGAAAAGCACTAGTTGGGCCCTATTTGAGCTTGTAATTTGCTTTCATTAATAAGCATACATGATTGAGCTATTGCGGGTCTCTGAATTCAAGACTTTGGTGCATATAACATCTATTGAGACATCAAGCTAATGAATATGCTAGCTATAGTGTATAGACATTATGACTAGAACTCAGATGTCAGGTATTTTATCAACTAGTTGAATATTATTGTGTGGTTCATTTATATCTCTTGCTTGCGTTATTGTGCAACTAAGTGAGATTGTGGCTAGCAATGATGCCACTATAATTGAGTTTGGTTTTAGAAGCCTTGCATTCAAAAAATTGTAATTTGAGGACAGTGTATGACTATCTACATCTGTATTTTTGTAGGGTGTAGAATTTTTGAGACATTGCTTGTTTATATTTGAGATCCTTGACATCTTGAGTGTAACATATTGGGCTAGGTGAAGTTGTAAATTGTGAGATAGTTTGAAGATTTATTTAGGATTTAGGGGGCCCTTTTTTAAGTCTGGCGAGCATATCGATGGTCATTAAAGACCATAATAAGTTTATGCTGTGAGAAAGAAGTGATGATAGGCTTTTGAGTTGATGAGCTTGCCTATCATGTATGGGTGAGTTATTATAAGCAAATATTGGGTTTGGGTGCAGTTGTTAACTACTGAGGACAATATAATTATGATATAGTGAGTCGTTTGTTGAGATGTTGAAATATGGAATTAGAGTGAGAGGGGTGAGATGTGGTGGATGTGGGAAGATGCTAATGATAGAAGTGGTAGATTGTTTCATTAAAGAGAACATGACTTGAGATGATTATCTTACCTTTTGCAGTGCTTATATTCTTTGTTGGATGATCAATAACAAATGAAAATATAATGAGATGATCGTGAGACAGGTTTGTCAGGTGCTTGTGGTTGGAGCCAAAGGAAGCAAAGATTTTGAAGTGTGAGTATGTTTGAGACTTGTATAAAGCGTTATAGGTATTCATAGTGATGGTCTTGGAAGCTATGCATTTTATTCATGAAGAAGTTTACGAGCTGTTTGAATGATATGATGATGTTTGCACTTGCTACAATATTTTCTCTTCACTATAGGGTCAACCATATTAATGCATAATTATGAATGGTTAGAAAATTGTAAGAGATTCTCTTGTATTATTCGCCACCACTATCATGATGGAGAAGCTCAACTATTAGATTGATTTTAATCACAGTTTGAAGTGAATAAATTTTTGTGACATTTCAAATTTGATGAGCATAGGGGATACCCAACAAAAAAGGAGAAAAATAATCATAAAATAAGGTATAGTATATGTATCAATTAAGTCCAGATATCTGGGGATGGCCTCTAGACATTAGGGTGTAACTTCTAAAGGCTTGTAATATGTTTGTTGGGTTTGGATAATGGGACGTGATGGCTTTTAGCGGAATTGTAGAGGTTATAGGAAGTACAACTAAAGGGAGTACATTAGCATTTTTTTAATAATTAAAAGGTTATGATTGTTAGGATGATCTTGATATCGATACTAAAGGCAGTGAGTGAAGAATTGGTAGAGCGGGAGTGTGTTGTTTTCGACAGAAGGAGGTGTGGCACAAGCCACCTGAGGATTGTTTGGTTTGTTATCGAATTATTGATACAAAAGTCAAGAGCAACAGAGGAGACCAAATAGTTGTTGTCTGTGATAAGCTTATGAACATGAAAAAAAAGTTGTCTTCATCTCCTCTATTCACCAAATGGACAAATTGGGGACCTCTAGGTCTTCACCTGCATATTAATTAGATTAATGTTTATTTATTGTATTACCCTTGAGAGGGTCTATATGTTCAGTGATACTGTATCAGTTCTAGAATATATTAGTGCTAAATTAGTCTCGTACTCTTTCAATCGAGGTTAAAATTATCTTTTGGTGGACTATTTTAACCCACATTAAAAGAGTTTGGTTTAGGACCAAAATGACACCCTACGAAGAGTCCAGGGATTAATTTAACAATTTTCTCCTTGTAGAACATACCAATGGTGACCTGGTTGGTTATAGTTCATAGCATTCATGAGCATGTCACCTGCTAGATGCTATCAACATCTGACGAACTGCTACGACAAAGGAAACTTCATAACCTTAATCACAACCCACAAGTAAATGTGAAATTCTATAGCGTTCTTTCTCTTGATCTCTACTTCTTATGCAATGTTGAAAGTTAAAAACTGTTTTGCATATTTGCTCTAAGGGTGTGATTGTTTTTGGTTGTGACTATACTGTATCTCAGTTCAAAAGCTACTGTAAAAGGTCAACTGTTCAAAAGCTAGTGTTTCAAAAGTAATTAATTTGTTTGAAAAATAAAATTTTAAGTATTGTCTGTGGCGAAATGTCTGAAATACCCCTGTAGATATTATCTAGAATTCACAGGTATTATTCAAATTATGTTATAGATAAAAGAAAAGACTAGATTTTAGTTGTGTTGAGCAAAATATGAAAATGATTCTATAAGGCATAATAAATTAAAATAAAATGACAAGCAATTATTTTCCATGTAATAAATTGAGGTGTCTCTTCATGTTTATTTCACTTTTATTTATATGCATGTTGGCTTTTCATCCAACACTAAGACACTAAATTTTTACTCTAACACTGCAAATCTTCGAACATCATAAGTTATGTTAGAAATTTCATATACTAAATTTTTACTCTAACACTGCAAATCTTCGGACATCATAAGTTATGTTAGAAATTTCACTCACACACACACGCGCGCGCGCGCGCGAATAAAAATATGGATCAATTCTTCTAATTTAAAGTATTGTGAGACATACATATAGAGTCATAGTTTTATTTACACATAATAATTAAACTTATTAATACAATTATCCTAATAAAAGATGCTCATCTATTCCTTACCAGCTTAATTCTAATTTATAATTTGACCTAAGCTGCCCATTTAACGTAAATCAAACGACCCTAACAACTTTATAAAAATCATAATACTTTTAACAAAATCATATGAAATTAATCTTATCATTCAATTTATACTCTATGACCATAATAAATAACTACACAGTCCCCATATGTAGCCTATAATGATCAAATAATCATTGATAGTTAACCCATTAAGGCCCCCATTTTACGATTCCCGACCGCGGACCTCCTCGATTCTATTCTGGAGGCTCGAAGCAATCTCTGGGTGAGGCCGACTCGATTTCCTCACCAAGTGTTAGACGCGAAGATTAATTGCAGAAGAGATCGGCTTTCTTGACAGGAGGGAGAATCTGTGTTTCCACGGACGGAGAAAAAGCGCCATCTTTTCTCATCTTTCGTTGCCTACCCAAGCATGCTCCTTTCATAGGATGCCCCGTAAGTTCTTCGAGCCATTCTTTGCGTTTGATCGAATATACAGGGTGTGTGGGTTAATTCAGCCGAGATCTGCCTTAGCTCTTCTAGATATAGGAAATCTAGAGTTTTTAAGTAGTTATGTCTTGCATTCTCCTAGAAAATGATGTTCTAGGGTTCTTCTTTTGAGTGGTTGTGTTAATTGTTCATTTACTCCGTTAAGTTATAGTTTGTTGGGCATACTTGATCTTGGTGGAGTCGAGAATTGGACGGCATATTCAATGGTTATTATTATTATTATTATTATTATTATTATTATTATTATTATTATTATTATTTTTGTGAATTTCGTAAAGGGGCTGTTTGTTTGGTAGACATGTATAATGTTATGCTATGCTTTGGGCTAATTTGGTTGATTGGAGATGTAATGCACGTTCTTGGAAGTGATGTTTTTAACTTATTTTTAATGTAAACATGAAATCATCGCATTTGAGAGTGTTTTTTTGTAGTTTTTGTAAAGTTTTAAAGGAAAATTAACTTTCGAATGCATCTAGTTGAATAGTGCTATCTAGTACCATTCTCTAAAACTTAATTTCTAACTTCAGGCAACCAAATAGTTCCCCAAAACAAACAAAAATAAATTTCTCATTTCTTAATGTCTTTTTTGATTCATTCTTATGCTATCACTATTTTTCTTTTAAAATAATTTGGACTTTATGTATGATTATTAATGTAAGTTATTTTTGAATTGCAATGTTTATAATTATTATAACACTAACACAAACAACAACATTTTGACAAATAATAGTCATCTATATAATGTTAAACGAAAATAATGAGTGCCCTTAATTGTTAGGAAAGCTAGATCATGACCTTGAGCATGGCAATGTCCATATTGAGATATTTTGTATTAGTGAGGTGAGACATAAGCATTAAAATCAATAAATTATGCAAAGTTAAAATGTGCCATACTAGCATCAAAGTACGAAGTTAGAAGGGCCATAATATCATCTTAACATCTAATCATCAAGTTAGAAGGGATATATACAAATCAAAGTATGATGTCAAAGTAATAATATAATAGGTCAAGGAAAGTTCATTACATTAAGTATCCTCCACTCACAACTCAACATTTACAAGTGAACTAAACTAATAAAATTAGAATCTGTAGATTCAAAAGTCTCCAACACTTTCATCATTTAATTGATATACATTAGAATTATTATCATAATGACTTGTTTGTTCTCCTATCTCATCCTCAATTATATGCTTTCCTAATTAATAAAAAACAAATAAGAATATTAACTTAAGTTTAAAATGATGGCTATGTTGATATGTTCTTTTTTAATCATCTTGACATTGGTTAAGGCGTTCCTATGTTAATACAACTTTTCAAGTTTTTCGAGAATTAATTCTATGCAATGTGTTATTCATGGATTCCAATATATGTGATTTTCTTTACTCCAACTTATTTTTTGCCACTTTATCAGCAGTAGATTTGTTAGCAACAACTTTTATCACTAAATGTCCTTTAATTTTGTCTATGACTCCATCACTGACTCTAAAATTTTGCTCTGAAATTTTCAACTCATATGATACTTCAACATGCTTTAAAAAATAGTATCATTGGATTTGTTAATTAAAAAGTGGTAATATCAAACGAATCATTAAACATGATATTATCTTCAATATTTGTCCAGTTTTTTTTTTTTTTTAAGCTAAAGAAGTTTAGCATTGCTATTCAGTTCCTTCTTCATTATTCAAATTCTGAGTTTATACATAGATGGAGGTTTAAGGCCTCGCTTTTAAGAATCTATATATAAAACAGATTTATATATATAAAAAACTTTTGATGCCCATGTAAACATGCCTGCAAGCCTTTCTTACATTTTGAGGGCACATTTGATGAGCTACCCTCACGCCATAATTCTTGTTATGGTTCACATTTATCATGCATTTGTTTATGGGCCTTGTTCACCTCTGTTCAACATTTGGCAAAGAGGATAAGAAAACTTTGCCCACTAACCTGCTACATTAATAGGATCTGCTGTCCATTCTATAATCAACCTATCGATGCTTTAAAAATTTTGACATTGTTGCTTTTTTATATGCACATGAGTCTCCTTTCTCCTAATCAGGCATTTTAACAAATCGTTCAACATTTTCACAAGAAACAGTAAGACGGTCTTTCATTTTAAGTACAAAATCTTAACAATCTTATTTGAGTAGCTGTGCATTAGATAAGCAAATGCTTTTTCACTCCAATATCTCTTGTATAGATATTTTTATGTCAGGTCTTTTCTATCTCTTGTTTTACATTTTTCTTTTTCTCCAACTTTTTTAGAAAACCCTAAATTTAGGTTTAGGAAAGAAAAAAATATCCATTGTTACCAATAAGGTGGCATGCCTCATACATTATGAGGCAGACATCTTATTAAGATATCGTTAGGCACATGGCTATGGTGATTTTCATAAAAGGGAACCAGGCGTATCATGGTTCAAGTGAGTTTACGAACCACTCTAAACCAACCCATAAGCTCTTATTGACTCTCTTACCGAACGTAAATGTAAGTTATCATAATTTATCTCACTCTCATGGCTTAATTTAAAGTCTTCTAATCAATTTTGATTAAATATTAGGAGTTTCTAAGCATAAAACCCATCCACCCCACATATTTCCAGCCATAGTTCCACAATCACTCTATTCAATTTCCTGCCAATCAACCCCAAATATTGAAGGAATTTTCATTTGTTCACTCCATATTAATCAGCAATTTAAATAGTTTCACTTACCTAAATTTAGTAATTATTGTCAACCACTTGTCTCTTTTTAATGCTATTGAATGAACCTTCCAAAGTTAAGCAAGCTACAAATGCAATGCAAGCTGCAAATGGTGAAATTAATTACAAAGTTGACTGAGATTATTCCACTAGGTGATTTTGTCTTCTCTTGATATGCAAGATATTATTGAACTTCGGCCTAAGGCATCTTACTTATGATTGCTGTCATCATAAATGAAGATACATAAATGAAGATACAAGCTGTTCCTCAGCTTTCTATATTATTTCCTGCTCTATCATAGATTGACTTTATTTTGTCAATGCTTCCATCACCAGACTATCACATGTTTTCCTTTATCATTTACTAAGCTGCATAATTTATAAGCACCCAGATTTCTCACTAGCTAATACATGCTTATGCATGATGCTAACTAGTATAGCTTACTACTGCTTGCTTCTTTTGTATTTCAAGTTGACTTTGTGCTGTCATCATCACCACAATTATACTGTTGTGGGATCCTTGCTCATATTTAATTATTTTCTTTAATGTACATTGACTTCCTTATTTAGATCCAACAAACCCTTCTATAGTTGTATTGCCTTCAGAGATGTTCATTCCAATTCTACCTCCATCACCACCATATCAATATTTAGAAAATAGTTCTTTCTACTTGGGGATCAATCCTATTTGTCAGTTCTTCTCCATACATATTATTGTTTTATGTTCATTTAGCTTTTTTTAAAAATTAAAATTTTTAATATTAGAAATATATAATCATAACATATCACATCTTGCTTTATTTGTCTTAATTATTTTTAGTATGCATCCAAATAATATCTTAGATAATATGAAGAAACTAAGGGTCTGTTTGGGGCAGCTACAGCTATGCTGTCGCAGGGAAGCTGCTGCAGGCTGTTTGTTGCAAATGTGTAAAAAGAGCTTTGGGACAACTGTTTATGAAAAAATGATCATTCTACTCCTGTTTAATAAAACTGCTTAAAACATAACTGTGACAGTCACATATTTGATACTTCAGAAGCAGAAATTCATTTCAAAATAAAACAATAGTTATATACACAACTCACTTAACAGTGCATACCGAAAGCGCTAAAAAAAAAGAAAAAAATACTATTATTTTTAACATGAAAGCAATGTATGTCTCGTCCTAAATTTTTCTTCAATATGCTATCAATTTGTAATCACTTTCGACAGTGTATGAGTCTTATCATTATATTAGGTTTGAGGTCAGAAATTAAAAATAAATGTTTGTATTAATCGTCAATATTGTATATAATATACATGCATCAGTTAAAATTTATTAGAGAAGTATCATCTTCTTAGAAAAAAATAATATAATAAGCAATCTATATAACCAAAAATTTTGTCGAGGAAGGAAATAGATTACTGAATTCAGAGCTCAGCAAGGGAAAAATCGAACATCAAAATAAATATAGTGCAACCATTTTTTATGCTTAGAAAGCATGGGCAAGCACTGAGAATAACAGATCTTTAAGAAAAAAAAAATAGCATAAAAAATCCTTTCTATGCCAGCAATTCTGTCTTTCAATGACAACAAACAGATCCCGAAAAAAAACAACACTTTAAAAATCAAAACTTTACTGATTATAAACTAGCCAAGGCGTTGGCCACTAATAGAAGAAATCGGCGGTCCGCCGACAAAGAAGTTCGCGACGCAGAGGCTGTTAGGGGGCACAGGAGTAAAAAGCCGATCGACGAAGCTGGGCCGCAGGTAAGGGGGAGCTTTCCGCGTTTGTGGTAAACTGTGGGACACCGCAGTGGTATCGCCGCCCCCAAACAGAGTAAACCCGCGGCACAGTGTCACGCCGCAGGCCCTCCGCCTCCCTAAACGCACCCTGAATTATTACTGAAGAATTAAAGCAAACCAAGTTGCCTTTCTTGTTATTTTCATTTGTCCATCCAAGCATAGCTAGCGAGATGACTAACTTTTTCTCATCTTATAATTAACATGATGATTAGTATCTTTCTGTATCTCTAAGAGCATTTTCCTCAATCTCTATTCTATTTTTCTCCTTAATCTTTCAAGCATTAAAGTGTTCCTAAGCTCTCCAATTACATTCAAAGGTTTGAACCATGAAAGAATAAAGGAAAAAGATCAAGTAGTTCTGCTTTCACATTGCATTACCTTATTTTTGATGTAACATTGTGGTAGCACTGTCACTTGTGGCTTATTAGGCTGTCAATTCGAGTCATTGCTGAGAATTTTTTTTTTAATAGTTTTGTTTTGCTGAGGCCAGTAATTTTCTACAAGGAGTTTTTAATAGCTTATTTATAAAGGAAATATATTTTTTGGCAAATAGTTGAGGATGCTAAGGGACGGTTATTTTTAGTTGTTTAGGGCAATTCAATAAATGTTTCACTTGCATAAAAATCATGTTGCATGTTGCAACTTATCAAGATCTTGATTTTGTTTTTTTCAAAATTTATGGCCCTTTTTTTTTAATAAAATCTTAAATAACATGAAGTTGCAAATAAATCGTTTAGACTTTTGGACTAAATTGTAGAGATATTGAAGTTTCCTATAATTTCAAGCTTTGAGTTTAACTGTAACGAACATGCTTGCGTACTGTTAACGTAGAATTGAAGGTTTTAAATTGTTCTTTATTGTTGCAAATGGCTTATGGTAGAAAAACTATGACAGTGCGAGACATCTTCAAACCCTAGTCACAAGTAATTGTGCTTGTTAGCTTAGCAAGCATTATTTAATGTACTATGTCTATGTGATCATCTTTTTTGTTTTTTTATATTATGTGTTAAGGTTTAGATGGCTATTTTCCATTTGGACATCACTGTCATGATGTCATTATCCTACTATTAGTTGGTTTAGATTGTCAATAGATTTTCGGTTATTCTTGATGATTATAATTAAGTTTGTTGAGTAGGCTATACAAAGGTTTTTTCTTTTAGCATGTCCTCTAGAGATTGATTCCTCCCTCTTGCTCTTAGTCTACGGCTCTTTTTCTTTTAATTTAATTATAACTATCCTCTTTTAAGTTATCTATTCCAATCAAGTGTCAAGATATTTATCATAATATTTACTTTCGCAGACCTGCTTGGTGTTAATTGTATTATAGCGAGGCATTTTCTTTTTAGATTTGTCTCTTGTCAGTCTTCTTTTAATCCCCGAGCTTCACACAGCTTGGTCATGACATTTATTTAATTGCCCGTCATTTCTATTGGCAATTACCTCCAATAACTCATTTGCACACTGATAACTACATCTATGGTTTGCCACTAGCCACTCTAAAACATATTTCAAAAGGTGATGATAATATTTTTGAAGCTCCTCAATCATATTTCTTCATTTTGATGGGTTTTCTAGTTCTCATTTCTATTATAGCATGGGTTTACATGATATTGTCATTTTTCAATTAATTTTACTAGCTTAGTGGTGCAATCAAGGATTTCTAGCTATTCCTATAGCAAAATTTAATCATCTTGTTTAGATTTCTTGTGGCCTAGAGGAATTAATGCAATGTAAGTTGTCTTCTTTAGTATTTATTCATTAGTCATTGCATTTGTTAGTTTTGTCAAGATTGTTTGATGTGTTATATTCATGTGATCATCCATATTTGTTATTTTGTTATTTATTAAGAAGTTCAAATGTTTCTCATATGGAAAAACATTTGATAGAATTGAGAGTTTACCATTTGGACACACTCATCTTTTAAAAATTTTGATAGAATTGAGAGTCTGAAATTTTGTGACTATTATTAGTAGTATGCCTAGTGTTTTAATCAAGATGATTAAAATGTCTAGCACAATTCTCTTTCGTCGTCTCTCGCTATCAAATCATCATTGTATTTGATATATTATGGCTATTTGAACCTTTACTTGATATATTATGGCTATTTGAACCTTTACTGACTAATAATACACTAATATTTTGTTAGACACGCACATACGACTCTGTCTACCTTGTGCTCAACAAAGTCGATGTCGAACTCGTCAGAATAGTTTGAAGAATTATGTTAGGCCTAAATATAAAAGGGCAATTTAGTCATTTGTTAGTTATTATTGTTGGGTTTAAATGTGGCTTAATATGTTTAGGGTTGGGATTCGTGTTATTGCTGTCTTAAATCTTAGGGTTAAAGTTTGGAGAGATCATCTATCTCTCGAATTATAGGTGTTAATATTTATGTTTTCAGGATTTTATCATTGTGATTTGGTTTGGGCAAAATAGATTTTATTTTTGCTCCTCTAATTTCTGCAGAAACTTGTTTTGTTCCTATCAAATTGGTATAGGAGCAACGTCTTGGGAGTAATGGTGATGCAGTTGCGATTCGAGCTAGTCGGGAAACCAACGACAGGATGGCGACGTACAAAGTTTCTNCTGCAGAAACTTGTTTTGTTCCTATCAAATTGGTATAGGAGCAACGTCTTGGGAGTAATGGTGATGCAGTTGATTTGAGCTAGCCAGAAATCAACGACAGGATGGCGACGTACAAAGTTTCACCTTCATGACTAAACACCGTGATACAATCACTATTTTAGCTAGCTGGGAAGCCGACTACTGAATCACGACATATAGGGTTCCGTCTTTGTGACCAAACCTTGCGATATAGTTGCGATTTGAGCTACCTGGGAAGCCAACGACAGGATCTCAACGTAGAGGGTTTTGCCTTTGTGATCGAACCTCACAATACAATTGCAATTCGAGCTAGCTGGGAAGCCAATGATGGGATCACGACGCACAAGAGTTCCACCTTCATGATCGAAAACCTTCCTAGGAGTAATGGCAGCCAAGTAAGTTGATGTCTTGAAAGAAAAATTAGAGGGAGAGGTGAGTCAAATCAGGTCTGAAATGGAGATGTGTTTATTGCCCATGGAGGGGTTGTTCTCATCCATGAAGGGGAGATTCATGATTCTGGAAGAAATGATGAAGAAGATCGTGGAGTTTTATACAACTCGTTGCCGCCCGCTGCTGGATCAAGCGAGTGCATCTAGAGCAGACACGATTAGCAGCAATATGAAGGATTTGTGTAGCATCAGAGTAGAGGCACTGCCTTAGGGGGATTTGAAGTCGCAAAATATAGAAAAGTAATTTGGAGTGGACTCGAGTGACAACACTTAGAAGGAATAATGTGACATCCTGATGGCTGGAACAAATAGAAACAAGTAGGATCAAGCGAAAGTGTCCGTGCGGATTTGAACGACAGCTTGTTGAGGTACTTGCATGTCATTTAGAGGTTTGAAACAAACAACAGCTGGCAGAACGGGACAATGTGCTATTCGGGGTTGAAGAAAATCATTTTGAAGGATTTTGGCTTGGAACAGGGAACCACTTTGGGCGGGACCTCGACGGAGGGCTGCATCCAGCCGTGGCAGTGCCTTCTGCTGTGGTAGACTTCGGGGCAAAAGGCGATTCAAGTACCCATGGGGATGATCGAGCTGAATATGGGGTGAGTCAGACTTATGAAAGAAAGGAAATCAATTTAGGTCAAGGAAGGGAACCCAACCTCCGCCTTATGGTTGGAACGAGCTTTGATCGAGGAATTGGGTTTTTTGTGCAGAGAGATTTTATTGTTAATTAGCTCACAGGTGTTTGAAAGTGAAAGACTGTAGTGTGTTATCAATGGAGAGAATAACATCAGCCAATTAGAACATGGGAAGAATTCAAAGACCGATTGTTGGAACATTTTAGAACTACACGGGAAGTGTTTCTGGAAGGGTCCGTGATGGATTATAGGAAGAAATTTGAGATGTTATCCGACAGTTTCTTGGAAGACCACTGACCATTTGAAGAAGATGTTGACAATACTTAGGGTGTCAATGAATCCATTGAAGGTGGCGGCTATAATGGGTTGGCTACTTCCTAAGACATTAAAGGGGCTGAGAGGATTTATGGGACTTGCACGATACTATCAGAAGTTTGTGAAGGGTTACAATTCGATTAAGTTGTCGTTGACGGTGAAATTGAAAAAGGATAACCTTCTGTAGGGGGAAGCTATGACCCAAGCTTTTAAAAAGTTAAAGGAGATCATGACGAGTGTGTCAATAAAGACGAAACTTGATTTCAACCAACCATTCATTGTAGAGACAGATACCTTTGGTTATGGGTTTGGTGCAATCCTCATGCAATTTCAACAACTCATCGGTTATTTCAGTCAAGTGTTGGTGGTGAGGGTCAGAATCGAGCCAGCTTAAGAGTGAGAGTCATACAACTTGATCCAACGTGAGTTTCATTTCTTCCACTTTGAGGATAATGTCTCTTTTTGGGAGGAGAGTGTCGGTCGTATTTTTTTAATTTTAAACTTTTTAAACTTTGGGATTTTTGAAAAAGGGAGATAAGTTTTATAAATATGAAAATAGTTTTAATATAAATTTAATTTTTGAAAGTAACATTTTAATTTTAAAATAGATGAGACCAAACGAGTCTCACATTTTGGATAGTTTGGATGACTGAGCATGATACCACGAGTAATATACTTATTCCGAAGAATGAACATATCACTTGTAGTAGGTTCAATCACCTAAACTAAAGAATTTGTGACATCCGTTTGGTCTGCAAAATATTTTATATGAGGCCAACAAGTTCCCTTATCTAATCTAAGGATTAGATAGAGTTTATTTTACCTGGGTTCCAAGTTTCCTATAGAGGCGAGCACCTATAGTTAATTACATCTCAAATGACCGGGATCATTCGAGAAAACTCTCGATTAAGATCAGTGGTTTTGCCTTCAATATTTCAAAGTTTAGGTTTTCAAAATTGAACATTAGAAAATCAAATGAGAGTGGCTCAAAATAGGAACAATTATTTTAAGGAATCCAAAGGAGCGAAGAATATNTGCTGCTGGATCAAGCGAGTGCATCTAGAGCAGACGCGAGTAGCAGCAATCTGAAGGATTTGTGTAGCATCAAAGTAGAGGCACTGCCTTATGGGGATTTGAAGCCGCAAAATAATAGCAAAGTAATTTGGAGTGGACTCGAGTGACAACACTTAGAAGGAATAGTGTGACATCTTTATGGCTATAACAAATAGAAACAAGTAGGATCAAGCGAAAGTGTTCGTGCGGATTTGAACGACAGCTTGTTGAGGTACTTGCATGTCATTTAAAGGTTTAAAACAAACAATAGCTGGCAGAATGGGACAATGTGCTATTCGGGGTTGAAGAAAATCAATTTGAAGGATTTTGGCTTGGAACAGAGAACCACTTTGGGCGGGACCTCGACAGAGGGCTGCATCCAACCGTGGCAGTGCCTTTTGCTGCGATAGACTTCGGGGCAGAAGACGATTCAAGTACCCATCGGGATGATCGAGCTGAATATGGGGTGAGTCAGACTTATGAAAGAAAGGAAATCAATTTGGGTCAAGGAAGGGAACCCAGCCTCCGCTTTATGGTTGGAACGAGCTTTGATTGAGAAATTGGGTTTTTTGTGCGGAGAGATTTTATTGTTAATGAGCTCACAGGTGTTTGAAAGGGAAATGCTCTAGCGTGTTATCAATGGAGAGAATAAAACCAACCAATTAGAACATGGGAAGAATTCAAAGACCGATTGTTGGAACATTTCAGAACTACACGGGAAGTGTTTCGGGAAGGGTCTGTGATGAATTATAGGAAGAAATTTAAGATGTTATCTGACAGTTTCTTGGAAGTCCACTGACCATTTGAAGATGTTGACAATACTTAGGGTGTCAATGAATCCATTGAAGGTGGCGGCTATAATGGGTTGGCTACTTCCTAAGACATTAAAGGGGCTGAGAGGATTTATGGGACTTGCACGATACTATCAGAAGTTTGTGAAGGGTTACAATTGGATTAAGTCGTCGTTGACGGTGAAATTGAAAAAGGACAACCTTCTGTAGGGGGAAGCTATGACCCACGCTTTTGAGAAGTTAAAGAAGATCATGACGAGTGTGTCAATAAAGACGAAATCTGATTTCAACCAACCATTCATTGTAGAGACAGATACCTCTGATTATGGGTTTGGTGCAATCCTCATGCAATTTCAACAACTCATCAGTTATTTCAGTCAAGTGTTGGTGGTGAGGGTCAGAATTGAGCCAGCTTAAGAGTGAGAGTCATACGACTTGATCCAACATGAGTTTCCTTTCTTCCACTTTAAGGATAATGTCTCTTTTTGGGAGGAGAGTGTCAGCCGTTTTATATTTAAAATTTTAAACTTTTTAAACTTTAGGATTTTTGAAAAAGGGAGATAAGTTTTATAAATATGAAAATAGTTTTAATATAAATTTAATTTTTGAAAGTAACATTTTAATTTAAAAATAGATGAGACCAAACGAGTCTCATATTTTGGATAGTTTGGAGGACTGAACAAGATACCACGAGTAATATACTTATCCCGAAAAATGAACATATCACTTGTAGTATGCTCAATCACCTAAACTAAAGAATTTGTGACAACCGTTTGGTCTGCGAAATATTTTATATGAGGCCAATAAGTTCCTCTACCTAATATAAGGATTAGATAGGGTTTATTTTACCTGGGTTTCAAGTTCCCTATAGAGACAAACCCCTATAGTTAATTACATCTAAAATGACCGGGATCATTCGAAAAAACTTTCGATTAAGATCAGTGGTTTTGCTTTCAAGATTTTACAGTTTAGGTTTCCAAAATTGGACATGAGAAAATTAAATGGGAGTGACTCAAAATAGGAACAGTTATTTTAAGGAATCCAAAGGAGCGGAGAATATGGGATATCACAGATCCAGGGGAAACCACGATGACTTCCCAACTATCCTATTGTTTGACTTTATATCTTTGAATTTATGTTATTTAATGTTTTAATATTGCAATTTATTTAGAATTTAGGATTTATATTCGCACGATATTTGATCGTGCAAATGACCTAAAAAGATAGGAGAATTTACACCGTACTGTACAGTAACATCGGAAAGTGTTAGGACTTATAATTATACAACAGGGTTGTGCAAAAGCTTAAAGGTGATATGTGAGGGTTATTTAAACTAAGGAAAGTGATTAGTGATGTGAATGTGTTTTGATGTTGCAGATCCATCTTGAAGTGGCTCCTTCGTATGTCCTCGTCATGCTGCCTACGGTGTTTGATCCAAGTTCTTCGTCGTAGCAACTTCAGGTTTGTTATTAATCCTATGTAATCACTAGGTTTTCCTATACTAAGACATAATGTGTATCAAAGTAATGAAACATGCGGTATAAAATAAGAAATAATATAACATGCTAGGAGAACAGTGTAACATGCTAGGAGAACAGTATAACATGCTAGGAGAACAATATAACATGCTGTGAAATAAAATGTTGTAATGTAAATCAAACATGTATATTTGGGAGACTTGCTGCTCCTTTAAGCTAGCTATTATTCACTGTAGAAACAAAAGAAACATTGTCTGAAAAACTCGAGAAAATCGACAAATAATCCACGACGGAAAACTCGAGAAAATTGGCGAGTAACAATTCAAATAAAACTATCAAGACCTCGGAAAAATCATGGAGACTAGACCACAAGTGCTTTGTTCAAAAATTCCAAGGAAACATATGAAAAAGTCCGAAAAGAGGGGACCGCAAGCACGGGTCGGGGCTAAACTCAAATATATATATTTGTACTCGAGGGACGTCGAAGGCTACTATCGGTCACCCAGATGTATAAAACCCGTCACTCTACTAGAAGGATATCCTATTAAACCTAACTTAGGAGGGTACTCCTTAGCCCAGTATCAGTAATCAACAAGTGGACATCCAAGTTATGACACTTTTAAAATTTATATTTTAGCATGCACATATATTTCAAGTATACAAAAGGAAAAATGTATTAATTTTATAGTGAAAATACTTTTAATAAATATTGTATATGTTCTTATCAACTTGTTTTATCAATTTTAAAAAAAGTATAGTTGTCCACGAGTCGATCACGTCGTCGGGCATAGGACCGCCAACAACCTAAGAAGGTACGAGTTGGTGAATGATACTTTCATCCTACAGTTCATCAGGTCCCAGAATTGAGTCCTGGTGTTGTAGGATGAAATATTATTCTGTTCTACCACCGGCGTGTCTTTGTCATCATCGCCTTAAGCCCCAAAATAAAACCGACCTACTTGTGACCTTGTTTGATGGTTTCATATATAGCAAAAGGCTATATATGAGCACTTATGTATCAGACATAAGCACAAAAAATCGAACTAAATAAGGAAAAAAAGAATAAAAATGGGGATGAGAGATAGGAGAAATTGTTCCACCCAAATATCGAAATAATAATGGGTGGAGCAACCCTCAAAACTTTGACGAAAGATCTAAAAAAAAATCCGAGATCCTTGAATCAATCCAGAGGATATCATCTTCTCAAATTTTATAATAATTGGATCAACCCAAAAAGGGTATCCTTTCCAAATTTTTGTTTCAAATAGATTGAAATGGGCCCAAAACACTGGTCCCATAGCTCCATCACTTGTATGCACTCACACACCCATGCCTGAACTCGAATATAGTATTTATGTTCTCTAGGCTTCAATGTTAAATCTCCAAAAACTTTTTCAAATGACAATTTTATAGGCTTTCAAATCCCAAAATAAGGAGAATAATCCATAGAAGCAACTTTTTAAATCCTCAAAACCATACCAGTATCCAATCCATTCAATTCCATCCCTTTTTAGAAACTTTCCACGATTATACAAATGTAACACCAATTTAGAAAATATAGAAGTGTTTACTAGAAGGACAAAATTGTCCTGAATAATCCTCCACAGGCTCACGGGTAACAGCAGGAAGGAGAGCAAAGACTTACGGGTAAGGCCAGGAAAGAGAACAGGGACTCACGGGTAAGGTCAAGAAAGAGAGCAGCCAAGCCTCACAGCAAGCCCACAAGTAGAAACCGTGAAATGCACAACCAAACTTCAACATAAACTTACAATTTAAGACAGTAAATAGGGCAAAACTCTCGTGTAGGGACAGTAGAAGAAAGCCAAACCCGAACCAACTTTGTCACAGACCAAGGAATCTCCATAGTAAGGCTCACAGGTAAAGGGCAGCAAGAGGAAGGCCTCTTCCCTCTAAGCTCACAGGTAAGGCGAAGAAAAGAGAAAAACCACCACATATTTAAGCCTGACCCAACCACCTTTAATATAAAAGAATCATAGGAAGAACTCATAGCCAGGATAGAATGAGAGCAAATTAAATCCCAGCCAACCACAACACAAATTACAATAATAAGGCTCACGGGTAGGGGCAAAGAAGAAGGCCACAAAGGCAACAATCACCAAGTAAGGCTCACGACCAAGGCAGCAGGAAGGAAACCACCATAGGTATTGCCATTGTATTACCTTTGATATACATAAGAGAATGAATAGACAAGCTATCATAAACTATCCAAACCGAAGCCATTTTTATCAAGATATATCAGCTTATCCCAAACATTTCCATATAGAAATATATATTGAAATCATGAATTTTGGGATGACAAACTTGATTACCAAAAAAAATCTCAAAAATGGAGCATTATATTCAGAGTTTCCAACCCAACTGAACCCAACACAAAGGGACAAACAACATAAACACGTGTTCTTGGGTAAGGGCAAACAACAGAGAATCAAAGAACTAAAGCATGGAAGCTCACGGTCGGGGACAACCAAGGGAAATCACCATACCACAGGGAAGCTCACAACCAAAAGTCTCAAGACCTAGAAAAGTAATACAGGGGCCCAAAGCAAGCCATATATTGGGCTAGAAACAACACTCGACCAAGCCAACACAAGGCACAAATCGAGCCCAACACAGGGGCAAAACTAAAACATTTCAAAGCAAAAATCGAGCCCAACACAGGGGCAAACCGAGCCCAGTAAGAAGAACAAAACAGGGAGCCATAGAGAGTAAACCGAGCCCAGCAGGAGAGGGCAAACAAAAATAGAATTCCAACCAAAATCGAGTCCAACAGATAGAGTCAAAATAAAACACAATCTCAACTCAACTAAAACCAGCAAAAGGGGCAAAAATAAATAAACCTCCAAGCCAAACTGAGCCCACATCTTAGACATAACCAAGCTCAATATAAGAGCTAAAGAAAAGAATGCAATTTAAGTCAAACCGAGCTCACTAAATGGGACAAAAATAATGTAAAACTTTCAGTTAAATCCAGCATAGAAGAAGCCAAAACCGAGCCCAACATAAGGGCAAAAACAGATAAAGAAATATTTCTAGCAAAGATCCAACTCCAAAGAGCTAAAACCGAGCCCTTCAAATGGGTTAAAACAGCTAAAAAAATATTTCCCCTTGGAGCCTTATATTTCAAAGTATTGTGCCGACATATGTTTCGGATGGAATCAAATAACAGGAAGCATATAAATATGCATGAATCTTTATAGCCAACATGTCATCAAGCTTTGAAATGAATTCCAACATTTAATTGAATAAAACTAACAATAATAGAGAGCCTTAGAATCAAAACCCAAACCATCATTTCATTTAACACATCTTTCAAATAGGCAACTATCATTTCATGGTAACCACAAGAATGTTCTAAAATTTCCTTTATCATGCATTTCAAATCAGAAAGTAAGAGAAAGCAACCATATTACACTTCATCTTATTGATTCAAGGAGCTTTCCAGGATTAGATCTCAAAAGCAGGCATAAACTTTTACTTCCATATGTTTTGAAAGAGAAAGGAAATATTTTCAGGTGCAAATCCGAATGATGCAGATTAGAGGAAAGAAGAGAAATACCTCTTAATGCAGACTCAAAGTAAAACTGTAGAACAAATTTATGAAAATGTCTCCTACAGAAACTCTCCTCCAAAAGCTTCAAAAAACAGTAACCCACGAATGCTCCACACTCCCAGCGCACGAGAATCTAACTTAGAGAGGATTTTGGCAAAGCTTCCCTTCCTAAAAGCCTCAGAAAACAACAATCCACAAATGCTCCACACTCCCAACGCACGAAAGCTTAGTCTAGAAAGAATTTTGGCAGAGTTTTCTTCCCTAAAGGCCTCAAACAGTAAAACCACAGCCTCTCTTTCTCTCAAGAAATTTTCAGCAACCCAAAACAGTATCTTAAGAAGCTTTTTTATAGGCAGAGAAGAGGGGGAACCGCCACCTACCACCGTAAGGTAATCAAATCAAACAAGACAATAATTGCCACAGTAAAAAGGGAGACGGTAAAATTTTGAGAAAGAGAAGGGTCGGTCAGCTTGGCCCTTGCAATTGGAGAGCCGAAGAGTCTAGCGGCCACGCGAAGAAGGGGAAGAGTCGAGAAAGGGGGAAGAGATTGCTGCGTGGATCGTCCACGGGAGCTAGGGCACACAAAGGAGCCGAGCCGAGCGTTCAACTAAGCCGCAGGGTCGAACGAGGGATTAAGTGTGCGGGAATAGAGAAAATAGGAATTAGGATTATAATTTTAATATTATAAGTAATAAAATATATAAAATATTTAATATTTCTTAAAAATAAAATTCGATTCGTACTTTTTATTCATGCATCAAAACATAACAAAATTGATGTCTTTTTTAGGTAATTTTGACGTTCCAGACGCGCTGGCGCGGTTTGTTTCGTTATCAGAGGTCATTTTGACAAATTCATCGATTTGCATGCAATTTTGCTCGTGTTGAAAATATGATAATATGGGTGTTTTTTCTTACTAAAATTAGTGTCCTTGACGCGTTGGTGCAGTCTATTTTGTTGTCGGAGGTTGTTCGGAGAAGTTTGCATTTTCACGCATCCTTTAAGTTTAATTTAAGTTTGATTTTGTGCAACTTAGTGAATTTTGTGCATTTAGTGTGTGTGTGTGATGGTAAAGTCCTGAAGAAGTTTTCCTAAGGCTTAAAATTTTATTGAGAATTTCTTCTTGAGCCTCCACATGATAGTCATTTACCACTCGACCATAGGACGATGGTTTTGAGATAATTAATGCGAGAGATCACAGGAGAAATAGGAAGTGGCTGGAATTTTCTAAAAAAATGTGGGGCTCAATTCTAGTTTTCTTAGATGGTCAATAGGAACTTCTAGAGCTAGATCCTAGGATCCTAAGGGAAAGAGTAATGATCTCAAAATGAGGTCAACAGAGAGTAATGTTAATCGGCGCCAATAACACTGTCTGCCTCATGCTCCACTAAGTCGACACTGATCCCACCATAATAGTTTGAAGACTTATGTTAGGCGTATGAATAAAAGAGCAATTTAGTCATTTGTTAGCTATTATTTTGGGTTATAAATAGAGCTTAATATGTTTAGGGTTTTGATATGTGTGATTGATGTCTTGAATTTTAGGGTTAGAGTTTGGGAGAGATTGACCACCACTCGAATTATAGGTGTTTTTTTATGTATTCGGGATTGTATCGTTATTATTTGGTACCAACGGAATAGAATCTATTATTTTGCCCAAATTCTTGCGTATACTTGTCTCGTTCCTATCATCTTTTTTGGTCAATTGGCATTTCTTATTCTTTTGCTTAATATTTGATTGATTNAGCTATTCCTATAGCAAAATTTAATCATCTTGTTTAGATTTCTTGTGGCCTAGAGGAATTAATGCAATGTAAAATGTCTTCTTTAGTATTTATTCATTAATCATTGCATTTGTTAGTTTTGCCAAGATTGTTTGATGTGTTATATTCATGTGATCATCCATATTTGTTATTTTGTTATTTATTAAGAAGTTCAAATGTTTCTCATATAGAAAACCCCTATAAGATGATCATTTACCATTTGGACACACTCATCTTTTAAAAATTTTGATAGAGTTGGGAGTTTAAAGTTTTGTGACTATTATTAGTAGTATGCCTAGTGTTTTAATCAAGATGATTAAAATGTCCAACACAATTCTCTTACGTCGTCTCTCGCTATCAAATCATCATTGTATTTGATATATTATGGCTATTTAAACATTTACTGACTAATAATACACTAATATTTTGTTAGACATGCACCTACGACACTGTCTATCTCGTGCTCTACAAAGTTGATGTCGAACTCGCCAGAATAGTTTGAAGAATTATGTTAGGCGTAAATCTAAAAGGGCAATTTAGTCATTTGTTAGTTATTATTGTGGAGTTTAAATGTGGCTTAATATGTTTAGGGTTGAGATCCGTTATTGTTGTCTTAAATCTTAGGGTTAAAGTTTGGAGAGATCATCTATCTCTCAAATTATAGGTGTTAATTTTTTATGTTTTCAGGATTTTATCATTGTGATTTGGTTTGGGCAAAATAGATTTTATTTCTGCTCCTCTAATTCCTGCAGAAACNTATATATATATATATATATATATATATATATATATATATATATATATATATATATAAAGTTCCTAATGCGTCGCGTACTGAGGTTAGTTGGTAGAGCATCCGCTTCGGCGATGTAAGTCCCCTCTTGTCTGGGGTTCAATTCCTCCCATGTGTAGGGTGTGATACTATTAAAGGCGCATTAGGGATGGTTGTGGCTTGACTAATAGCCTTCGGCCATTCCTTTACTAAAAAAATAAAGTTTCCTAATCATTGACATGATAATTCGCCTTTTTTAACTTTTTGTGGTTGGGCTCATCAGTCACTGGTCTTCATATATTCATCTTTAGTGCTACTTACATAGGATTTCTTCTTTACACTACAACAAATAAAATGCTTGAGTTTTATTTTTGCTTGGATGGATTGTAAGACGAAGAAAGTGAGCTAGACGCTCATTTCTATTATTGTGCTAAAAAAACTTGGTGGAAATAGAATATAATAGTTGCAACTCCCTATTGCTTTCATTTTCTATTGCATTATGTATAATCACTTTCTGCCATATTACACAGACGATGAGCACTAGCAATGTTTCTTTAAATATATTTTGGACGTGTTTGGCAGTTTAATGTTTTGGAACATCTGTTGAATTTTCTTTTATTTGAGTAGATTAGCTAAATGTTTACTTTCCCAATTATCGGCTATTTTTGGTACCTGGGTCGTTGTCTAATCGACCCAAAACCCAAAGTCTTCCACTTACAGATGATATTTTGTTTACTCCAAAGTAATTGAATCCACATCAAATGCTTATCCATGTCGGGGGTGTCTTATTTCATTTGAGAAAATAAATTTTTTGACCTTCTTCTAAAGGCAGAACCTATTAGGGCCAGCATGGGAACCAACAGGTAAATCTCTAGGTAAAGCTTGAAAAATAAAATACACAAAATTGTTTTGTTATTTAAGTTGTAACAAGGACAGCATATCTCAATTCAATTTAATGATGTCACACACTATCTCTAGTATATTGTTCCAAACTTTCATTTATTCTCGCAATTGGTATTGAGTTTTAGCGCATAATTAGTAGTTCTACGTGTATATTGAAGGTATGCATCAAATTCATAATAAAGATTAGTTGTATCCTAATGTCTCATTAGCTTTTCATGACTATCTGTAATATCTTAAAAAAACTACACCCACAGGTTAATATAAATAGTACTTAGGAATTAGGTAATAAAAGAGATAAAGATTAATCCTTCAATATCTTATTTGTCTCGTTACTAATTTTGCTCCATGATAATGATACAATTGTTGAGCACCATTAGTTATATGCCATTTAAATAATACTATGGCTTTCTATAATTAATCTCATGCAAACAACTTGAGATTTTCAGCAACAATGAATATCTTATCACTAGAATTCCGATCATCTTCTCAGAGCTTAATGAAAGATAAATTTTAATATTTGCATATATAAAATATGTGTTTCATAAACATGCTTAGTTCTCTAACCAAGTCAACAAGTCTAAACATGATTGACAAGTAAAGTTCTTTAATTTTTTGTTTATTTCCTAAGAATGATGTATTAATTATATTATTTCTTTTCATATTATAAACCATCAAATATGTATGTTTAATTTATATTTTTATTCTTACTCGATGGATAAGGCAGTAGCTCGTGTGCTTACACCTATATTTAATCTTTTGGTTTATCATATGATTTTATTTGCTAGCTATAAATATGATTACTTCTAACTATCTGCTAAAAAGAAGGGTAAGATTCTTCTCTAGTTGATCTTTGCAAGATGAGGTTTAGATAAGATGACGCTACTACTAGTTTTTTATTTGCTCAATAATCTCAATATTCATGTTGATTTACTAGTTGACCCTTATGAGCCTTATCTCAAAGATTATAATCTTTTGGTTTCAAACTGATTTTATTCATTCAATTTACATTGTTTGTTTACACCAATCTCAAAGTCATTGATTTTGATCCAACAATCTGATGCAGTCTCCAACAGCACTAGTCTCGACCCTAGTTTCTTTATCTAATCAACTCGAATCTCAATGATGATTTGTCTTGATTATCGACCATTTGATTGATTTTAGGACTAAAATGTCTTCAATCAAGGGACCTTTTGCTCTCAGATGAATCTCGGAGTGAGTATTCATTGCTCGTCTTTCTTTATAATGCTTTGCCAAAGTTCTGAAGTGTACTTCATCTAGATGGCTATGAATACCACCAATGGAGCACGTTATGGGGCTTCCTTTCTCCCACTTTATCTTCCTAGAGGGGTAAAGTTCACTAATCGATTTCAACCTATATACCTCGTAAGTTCAATCATTGATTTGAGTTTTGAAGGGTTTTTCTGAGGACAAAATCTCTATGGTGGGCCACTAATCTTTTCTTTCAATTAATTGTGTGTATGACATGATTTTGGATTTAAGAGTATTCATCCACCCAAGTTATACTGACATTCAAGATTGTTTCCAATGCAGTAATTCCTGATAATGCAAATTGTTCATATGCTAAATTTTATTTAAAAAAATAATCTTAGTACTTGTATTATTTGCATTTATATATGAATGTTTTGAATCTAAAGACTCTACATGCAAGTCAACCAAATCAGTTGCCAGTGGCATGATAAAAGTATATACTAACATTTATCTTATATTTATTAGGACGCTCTTTTTTGTAATCATATCTTATAAATAAATAGTTCCATATTAATATATCTTTAGTTTGTTTATAAACTTGTTTGTCTTTGGCATATGCTAATGTGGCCATACTATTGTAGTGGATCATTATTATTTCTATTACTTGCAATGCTGACGACTCCCAATAGTGGATCCTCTTAATGACATAACTTGTTATTTTGTGATGAGATGCGTTTTGTTGGCAAGATCACCATTATTCTATCATTTTATATGCGCAGGCTGGGTTGTTATCATTTTATTCGGTCTTCTTTATCACTGTTTTATGTTACACATTCAAATACGTGATCACAATTATTTATGTTGATCTACAAATTAAGAATGACTTTATTGTTTAAATTGAGCACTATTTTGAAGATTTGTTGATTAAAATTAGTAAACAATAGATGCACCATAGTTGTTGACAGTAAAAGCATCATATCTGCATAGATGTTTTTAGATTGAATTCATTAAAATTATGCTAAATATCTTTGTATACATTTTTTAAAATCTTCATATAATTTCTGAATTCTTATAGCATGATATTAATCAACTATCTCATTGTCCGACCATCCATCAGTGTGTTATTTTTACATGCATGATTAAATAACCTTGAAATTTGTATTGTGCAATTTTTTCNTTAAAGAAGATCATGACGAGTGTGTCAATAAAGACGAAACCTGATTTCAACCAACCATTCATTGTAGAGACAGATACCTCTGGTTATGGATTTGGTGCAATCCTCATGCAATTTCAACAACTCATCGGTTATTTCAGTCAAGTGTTGGTGGTGAGGGTCAGAATCGAGCCAGCTTAAGAGTGAGCTTAAGAGTGAGAGTCATACAACTTGATCCAACGTGAGTTTCATTTCTTCCACTTTGAGGATAATGTCTCTTTTTGGGAGGAGAGTGTCGGTCGTTTTTTTTTAAATTTTAAACTTTTTAAACTTTAGGATTTTTGGNACTTTCGCAGACCTGCTTGGTGTTAATTGTATTATAGCGAGGCGTTAGATTTGTCTCTTGTCAGTCTTCTTTCAATCCCCGAGCTTCACACAGCTTGGTCATGACATTTATTTTAATTGCCCGTCATTTCTATTGGCAATTACCTCCAATAACTCATTTGCACACTGATAACTACATCTATGGTTTGCCGCTAGCCACTCTAAACCATATTTCAAAAGGTGATGATAATATTTTTGAAGCT